>JAHZNA010001954.1:0-33764 GCA_027743935.1 Sinodicranocentrus sp. ZH6
CGGGTTCCTGGGAAAAACTCTATATTATGAATAATTGCACTTCATGACTTTTTTTGGCTAGGGTGGTGGTACACTTCATCAGCACGTTTTCATTCGAAACATTGAGAGTCGCTCGTTTGCCCTAAAATTCCTTTAGATATCTTATGTTTGGCTTTCTAACTAGTGGGCTGTGAAGGTTTATATAAGTTTGCTTTCTCAGTTTTTTTTCCTCCAAGAGATTTATTGACTTGTAAGAGGATTTATTTTTTAAGGGAAGCTCTACAGTAAGCCACACCAGACATGGCTGATATTCCTGGTCACATTTCATCTCTCCAGAGTTTTTTTCTATATTCTGGCGAACAGAAAAAATGTGTTAGGGTAGCTGTGTGAGAACGGAAGTTTGTGTAAATTTTTTACCTTCGTTTCACGATGCAATTGAAGATCTCGTTTCGTTCGTTAGATGAAAAGAAAAATAGGAAGGATAAAAATATTATGTGCATATGTGTATCTGTTTGTTTAGAAAAAATGGAGCAACCTTTGTGCAGCCTGGGAAAGTTTTTCCCTGACAGATAGAAAGATACGAGTAATGTGAGAAGTTTCGGGGTTTTATTCCTCGAAGAATATGATATTCGGGTATTTCATTTGAAGTAAGCAGGAAGGAGCTCGCTTTCTGCGATATATGTTTAGTGATATTGGAGCTGGTTTAATCAAAAGTGACAAGAGGCAGGCGTACATTACGGATAAAATGACTGGACGTATTTTATTCCCACCTTCTGGCTCATTCAGAGCATTTTCGTGCGAAAAGAAAAGGAATGGGTTGCAGTTTTAGTGACAACTTGTCACTTTTGTGGAATACATAATTTAATTTATACTGTGACATGACTGCTTATCTAGCGAAAAACGGTGTTCATGACGGGATAGAGAAATCCACACACATATTCTACAGTGTCAGTTCGTCATGTCAGCGCGCTAAACTAGTTTGCGGTATTTTTCAGAGCTTATAGCATCATGATCTGAATGAAATCGACAAGTCATATTGGCCGAAAATAAAAAAGCTACTTCCCAAAATTGAATAATGCAGACACACAAACCATTGCGATTATCGGATTTATTGTATAAAAAATGTAAATATTCTCTCGGAAAATGTTTGTTTTCACCATTCTCTTTGTGATTTTCAGAACCCGCAAAACACATCCTGGCTCCGTCATCTTTCTTGGGGACAATCCCACAGACATGAACAAGGTTAGCCACCCATTTCCCTTGGTTCAAACTAATCCACAGAGAGAAAACCAATGCCATGCATGCACGGATATGTGAATACTGCCGAATGAAAACATGATAAATGCCTTTGAATGCAAATGAGGATAAAACTGAAAACGTGCATTGTGGAACACTGCTGTGGTTGCCTTTTTGTTTGCATAAAAACCATATGTGTGTAGTTTGTTAAGTTGCTGTGCACATGTACACGCACACACTGTACATGTTCATGCATACCACTGCAAAAGGTATTCACACTACGTGTGTAGTATATATGGTGTTTCTAGCCGCGACTCTCAGCTTTCACTAACTTGTTGATGCTTGTCAAGGGACTCAACCTCACTTTCACTCTCGAGCGATATTGTCTTGCCATGTTCGCCTTTCATTCACTTGACAATACTACTAGAGAAAAGAATGCGTTTGGCATTGTACGCCCTGACATAACATGAAATACACAAGACGTCCGTTTTGATGAAAAGAGAGAGGTGAGTTAATTTCTGGGGAAAAGGGAATGTCGGATTTGTCACGTCCCATTATATATCTGTCTCTGAGAGAACTGCCAGCGATGCCACAAATGTGTGTTGTCGAAGAGAAGTTTAATAATCAGAGTGAGAGGAAGGAAGGTTTCGAGTCAGGTAAAAAACCTCAGTTTAGTAATTTTACTTGAGAGCACCTCGTTCTTGAGTAGTCATCCATTTTGTCTGCTCACAACTTATCGTTAGTGATATCTTTACAAGAAGCATAGAGGATATAGCTCCTGCATTATTTGTAGATATGACGTATACAGTTTTTGTATCGAGTTACACAAATGTGGAATGCAGGCTGGAAATTAAATGACGGTGAAGTAACTCGAGTTGATGGGGAACGTAGTGGTGGAAAAACTTGTGAAAAGCGTAAAGCTGTTAAAATGATGAGATTAATCAACAATCATTCTAAGTTTCCGTTGTTCACGAAATGTAGTAGGCTTAGCATAATATTCCGAAGTAGGTCGCTTCAAGGGTTTTCTACTCAAGGTGAAAATGCTCTAAATGAGTGAAATCTTGCTAAAAGTTACAATTTCGTAAATAAGAGTGGATTTTTTAAGCGAAGAATCTCTGGTTTCGAGTGGTTTTTCTTGGGCTTTTTCTAAAAAAGCTTTTTTATGCCAGAGTTAAACTCTCAGAGTGAAAATGGGTATCAAATGAACGTATTACGTTGCACGTGTACATTTGTATATCGTGATATATTAGTGAAGAGATGAGAGAGAAAAAAGGGATAATCTTCTCTTGTCTCATCTTACGTTCCTCCCATTTTTGTTGAAAGTAATGCCAAACCATTTATCGCAGATGTGTTGTGTATAGACTTCACACTGTATGTATGCAAAATATACATAGGTTTTACAATAGGCGGATTACTCACAAAGTTTACATGTGTCATATCTGCTTGCACTCTTTATTGCGTTTTATCATGCAAGCATATAGGGATATGTATGTTGATATGGATTTCTGTACAAAAAAAGATGGAATGTGAAAGTGTAATTTTTTTGTATTTCTTTTCCATGTGCGCTTTTATGTTCCTTCTTTCACACAATCATCGTTGACTACGATACCGCTCCTTGCTGCTTTCGTCGCATCGTGTATGGTGTACACAGCTCCTGATAGGTTTCGATTCTGGTCAATTAGTCCTGTGGGACTTGAGAATGAAAGTAGCGGAGACTCGTTTCCAAGCTGCTGAGCCACTCCGTTCCGTCTCTTGGCACTCGGATGGGAAGCAGTTCATGTGCAGCCATTCGGATGGATCTCTTACCACATGGAACACGAGGGTACCCCTCAAGCCTGTAGGTCATACGTATCCGCATGGTAAGTTGTACACAGATTATTTCTTCTAGATACTTTTACACAATATGGGAGGGAGGGTGGTCGTAATATTATCGCTATTTACTTTGCAAGCCTTTTTTTCCTTCCTTCGTAATGCAATTGGGAGAGAGGGAGTTCAAATATAGTGCTAGATGAGTTTGGATTCAAGTTGTTTCACGATATAGATATAAAATACGATGGCGCTTTAGACATTTTATTTGCTTGGTTGTGTTTAGTGTTACTACGGACCTATGTGCTTGTTGGTTTAAATGGAATACCAAGAGAAAGTTACCTACTCCCTGTGTGCCTATTTTTAAACAAAAGGCGCTAGCGCTATTAATAATCTCAGCTGCTTGTTTGCATCGGCTCACACGTGAATGATTCGAATCTTAAAAGTGCAGTTTTTGCCGAAATTCTAGCTGAGTGTAAGGAAATAGATGAAGCGGAGAGGGAAAATGGTAGTCTTTATGAGAATTCTATCTGAGTCGCTGATTACATAAAAGGAATAAAAGTAACGGTCAAGCTGTTCTATTTACTTTAGAGTTGAGGTTTACATACACCAGCTTGTAGCAAATAAGCATAGAACTTAGCATCCTTTATTGCAAACCACACCACGAGAGAGGATATAATGATTATGATGAAGAAAGCAGTAAAATAACATCTCAACACGTTTCTGCTAATCTATGAAAGCTTTTATTCCTGTGGTGCTAGGTACTCTTATTCCTTTTTTCGCAACAGATCTTTTTCCCACATGCTTATTTAATGGCAACCTCAAGTCCATTTTTTTCATGGAAGTTGTTCCAGCAACCACCATCACTTCATTCGTTCCCATCGTGGATTTGAGAAGGCGTAGCATTTAGTTTGATGATGATGACAACGATGACTGCTACTATTATTGCTGCCGCTATACTACCCCAATGACGGAGACCATCATCATCGTGACCATCAACATCGCCACTTTGACGCTGTTGCTTACTTTCCACGCAGATATTGACGCATATGCACTGTTTGTATCTTTTGCTCATCCATTTTATTCTCTTGTATAAGTTTCTAGGGTCATATTGAGTTCCTTTGGGGAGTTTTTTTTCCAAACAGCTTTATAAGTAAAGAGAAACGCTCGATCCTTTCTTATTACTACCATTGGGCTTTGTACTTTTTTACTTACTTTCAGTGCTTGTTTGTACGTATAAATTAGGAATAATTTTACTTGGATATGTTTGGATAACAAAAGTTTGCATACAATGGAGCCTGTGAAGTCTGAGTAAAAAATGGTTGCTTTATTTTGCTGCTTTTGAAGTGAAACTTATGCACATATGTTCCTCGTCGAGCAAAGTGGATTGAATTGTTGTTTTTATATGTAAAATTGTAAACATTGGTGTGCCCACCGACTGTGTTTTTGTGTTATTTTTTGGAATACAAAAAAACTGTTTGTTCCTCTCTCCAAAAAGATTTGTAACAAGAGGATTGTACGACAGCCTTCCACGAATGAATATTATACTCAAAGAAAAGAGTTTTTGCGATGAATCGTATCTTATTGTGTGTTGCCGTATTTTACAAATTATTTCAGCTCGAAATACCAAAGACGGAAAACCAGAGCCGTGCAAATCCATCCAAAAAGTGGAGTGGAAATCATCGAGAACCGGGTGAGTGGCTTCAACAGATAACATATCATCAAAGGGAAAAGTGTGAACTCCTTGGGTGTATTTGTTGCACAACAACTTTCACCACGAATGCTGCTATTTTTTGTTTTGGATGTAAAACCAAAAGCAAAAAAAATCTTGTATTTTTCCTCGCTGGTTACGAAACGTCCACACAGTCTCACACTTACAATGAAACGCGGCTCAGTTTTTACAAGACTGTGTTATGCCTAGCGTGTCGTGGAGTTGTTTTTACATGTACACCTCAGAGAGCTGTAATAACAGTCGTAGAGAGGAAATACAGTAGAGACCTTAAAACAGGGAACTGGTTCAAATACGTGTACACATGTGAAAGAATTTTTGGAGGAAAGTTGAAATGTGGTTTTACCTCGAGCTGCAAGACTACATGGGTTTTGCCACCGTCCAGTGATAATACTACCACTCTAGAATAGTCTTATAGTCCATTATAAAATTGGTGTTCCTTCGCACTTTATCATATGCCGGGATCGATAGTTACAGAGCGTTCGAGTAAGCTAAACTATATATTATAGTAAAAGGAGTGCATAACTTGAGCACATTTCGTATATGAGATGGAGAAAATGTATTTTGAATGCAGTTATATGTTTCGAGGAAACGAACGAGTAAAGTCAAGTTGGTTCCCTGTAAGGCATTTTATAACCCTGTACATGTACATGTTATTTCATGTTCATACGTGGATTCGGAACGCTGCCCAGTGAAACGTCGTCATTTTGTGGTAGTGAGAAAGTGTGTTATATCCACACTACTTTTTTTATATATTGCTAGAGATCATAACGAGCCGCTGTATATTCGTGCATCTCTATGTATGCATTATTGTTGGCTTCGAGCCAAAACGACGGTGAAACTGTAGTAGAGTGAGTAGTAGTAGTATTGTGTGTTATTTGTAAAAACAGTGCAGACCATAGGAATAGTACTTCCTCGAGAGAAAGTATTTGTCTAAGAAAAATGCATCGTGGAGAAAAGTGTGTACCTCCTGGACGATTTTTCTTTTCAGACTCTTTTCCTCTATAAAGATGTTATATGTGATGTGATTGCTTAGCCGTGCATCTTATTTTTTTCTGTTGTGTTTTTTGTACAGGGAAAATTTTGTGATATTTTCGGGGGGACTGACGGCAGACCGGGCCGGGAAGACTCCATCCCTGACTGTGATTCACGGAAAGACCACAACGGTGCTAGAGATGGAGCATAATGTCCTCGACTTTATTCCTGTTTGTGAAAGTCAATGGGACTCAGGTCAGTGTTGAGTCAAAATGCATTATTTATTTTGCAACAACGCTAGAGGCATGTGTAGAAATGAAAATGCGTGACAAGACTTGAACGACAATTGGACACAATGCAATTTGAGGGTTTGCTATAGGCTTTCGTATAGAAGTAGTTTTAGTATAGAAATGAGATGTCTAGTTACATCTATGGATTGAAGAGAGCTGGGTTTCTATCTTTTTATATCTATGGATTGAAGAGAGTTAGGTTTCTATTTTTGGGTAGCTTATGTCAATGATTGGCAGGTTTGAAACTCCGGTTTCTCCTCTTCCATTATTCAAGAACTTCCAAACTTCTTGATATGCATTTTCTTGATAGCATATCTCGCGCTCTAGTAGTTAGAGTTTTGACTGCGTGACAAAGAAAAACGAAGCCAGCCAATTACTTGCAAGTAGCAGGAACTCTAGGGCACCTGGTATTGATTAAAAAGATATGGATGATAACTAGAATGATGTCTAATGGTAATTGTGTTATAAAAATTGTAGAAGTCCTGTTGTTCTTACGCTGAGATTATAGTAACGGGGTAAGTGAGGATATACTCGCACACATTAATATGGAATAGGAAATGGAATCGATAGACATGCTGTGAATATTTTATGATGAAAGAGAAAGCTTTTCTGGAGGATGTGGATGAGAGTTTCTTTCTACTCGAGCTTTACATTCCCGAAGCGATTCCAGGCTCTTTGATGCTTTTGTGTTTTTAGGAAAATGTTTGTGTATTTGATAAATGGTTAATGTGGGCTTTTTTACGTGCAGTCATGCAGATGGAAGTGTCAAGTTTTGGGATGCATCATCAACGAGTCTCCAAGTTTTGTACAAACTGAAAACTTCGAAACCCTTTGAAAGGCCAAAGAACCGGAGATCGACAGAATCTTCTACCTCGGACGATGATCCCTTTGCTGTTCAGTACCTGGGACTTTGTCCCGAGTCGAGATTACTAGCAGTTGCTGGAGCATCATGCCAAGTTCTAGTCTTCAAATTCCGTAAACATGAGACCGTATCCGAGACTTCAGTTCTTGAGATTCCAATAATATGGGAGGTGGACGAAGTCACAGACTACTTTACGGGAAGCACCGGCTTCGATTTCGCGAAAACAGGAGACTCTAAAGCAAACCTGGAGTACTTTGTCCCAATCCGAGTGAAAACAGGGCCACAAAAGAAGCCTCCGGGTTACCAAGCTGAGATTGTTTGTTTAACTCCATGGGTTAATGGAGAACCTCCGGGCGGGATCACGTCTCTAGCCATCAATTCCTCATATGGACTGTAAGAACTCTCATAAAATACCTTTTTGCTCATATAGCACGTCCAATGCACAATTTCGTAAGGTGCTAAAACACCTATAGCTGTAGGTAGTCTCCACTTTATGGAGACAACCTTTTCTCCATCCTCAATTTTCCACTTGTTAAAACAATATTTACACAATGGGACTACAACGAGGTTTGTTGCCTTTGCTAACAAGGATAATAGATCCTGAGCAACCTAAGCCCAACATAATTGTTCGTTTCAACATATAGTCTTGTTAAAATGTCTAGTATCTTTACTGGATATCTATTTTAGAGTGAATGGATATGTGTATATTGTACTTACGTTAAGACGGAAAAAGCTCTGTCCTCGCTAATTTTAAATATGTGTTGGTCATATTTTTTCTCGAATTTTTAGGTTATCGTACGGGAATGAGTCAGGCCTTGTAATAGTTGATATTGTACAACGGACATGTTTACTTAACATGGGAACACCTGATTTATACGGTACTTCAGGTCTGAAAAAATGAGCAAATATTTAAATAATTTATTTTACATCTTTAAAAACTATATATTTTAATAATTTATTTATTTGTATTTATATCAGACCCATATCAAAGAGCTCCTAAATCCCCTAAAAGACCCGACATTTACGAGGAACGGTCTCCGACTGAGCAGGTTTGCAGCATGTTTTTCTCTCGTTATTTCCTTTCCTCTTTTTCCACTATCTTATACAATCGACATTATCAGTTTACTCTCAATATCATTTTTCTCACTGAGATTTTATATCCCGTTACTTGAGTTGATATGTCGTGGAGAGTTTATTTTATTTTTACTTCCACTATTCCGGCTATTGGCTCCACATATTCCTGTGAAAAATTGAAAAGAGAATGACTCTTACTAATCAAAAGTCAGTCTTATTAGTCCGTAGCGGTTTGAAGTAGTGCCACTAGTAAACTCGTATGTAGTCATTGTTTAATTTACTTGCGAATGTAAGGAAGGAATTCCAATGTAATTGCGAAAGCAGAAAAAGCTATTTCTTTTATTATTGCAATGGGCTCATGTTTCTCGGCCACGAATGTATAGGTTTCAGATTTAGTTAGCAACCAGGGTGAGGACTTGATGGACTTTCCGCACAACATGCCAAAAAGTCCATATGTGACTGAAACATACTGTGATGAAGAAGCAAGCTCAACTACCAGCAGTTTCCGCCAAAGCATTTCAGGGTCAATGGGTAAGCTTCCTTCGTCAACAATGGAAGCAAACGTTGTTGGCGCGACTGGGCTGCAGCATGACGGAGACACAAGTAGTAACGCAAGTCTTCCCAAATGTCGGTCTACTACCCCTCCTGTAGACGGTCTGACCAAGTGTCGAAGCCGAAGTCATACCTGGAGTCAAGTCAAAGTGTTGATAAAACAGATGAGAGCAAGCAAGCGGAGCACAGAGCATGAAGGTGATAAAAAATTAAGACAAACGCTGAGCTACCCTGCCAGTCCGGGAGGGCCCGTGGGACCTGATCAAACGCAAACGCTTTGTACTGCTTCCTCTATTGTTCCCCAATCAACAAATCTGACGGAAACAGATAGTCAGTCAGATCCGCTAAATCTTACGCTGCAACTAGCGACCACACCCGTGGATCCCCTTGTTACCACTTCCCCTTCCCTTTCTGCTGACTCGGATTCCAGTGCGTCAGCCAGTCCCCCATTAAGTCGGCCTACTAATCTACCTCTCAACTTGGAGTCTTCTCAGCAACCCCCACCTGTGAGACCGCCACGAACAAAAAAGAAACAGTCGTTACTCACTTTTAAAGAAAAGAAGCCAAAGTGTGTGGATCTTAGGTCGTCCAACGTGTCTTCCGGAAGCACTTTCACCAATATGATGAAGAAATTCCGTAAGAATACTGTCTCGTGTGTGTGCTCTCAACCTTCTAATAATAAAGCTCTATATATATATATCTGCTCTCATTCATATAAACATGTATATATACCGCTCTGACGCTGTTGTGCTACTGATCATGTACTCTCTTATCGCTGCTGTTGTAAATACATTAATATCATAAGTACATTACATGTATCATAATAAGTATCTTTATTGCTACGTATCAAAGTCTGACTGACACTTTTTTACTGCATAGGTGTATATTGCATCGTTGCCGCTATATCCGTTGTGTACAGATCGATAGAGCAAACATAATTTTATAATATCAAACGTAAACTATGAAACGTCCAAAGAATGCCGGATTATTTTCACTGTGTAGTATTTTTACTCAACAAGTCTTCTCTACTTTAGTCAAGCCGCATTTTTATAGTGAGCCGAATGAGTTTTTTTACACGACAGTAGTAGTCCTTACAAATCTCTAATTCTCAGTCTGTTTTTTCATAGTGGAGCCAATGCCGTATTTATAAATATGTTATTGTTGTGATTGACCAAAAAAACTAGTTGCAACAACACCTCAATTTTTTGTCTAGAAAAGAAAACGTGGTCTCATATATGAGTTCCTTGTTGTGTGTCTTTTGTTCTCCGTCATGGGATTATGTGTTTTTTTCGTTTGTCACTCTTTTCGTTGTTGTGTTTTTGTTTATTTTCTTCTTGTTTTTATGTTTTTCTCAATGTTTTTTTGTAGTAGTTTGAATATTTCTGATAATGTATACGTGTAATATTTCCTTTCTCTCTAAATGAATACCAAAGTACAAATTGCGTGAAAGTAGTTGGGAATTATGTATATAAAACTAATAGATGGATGGAGTATGCTTATCCCCTACAAGTGGTGCGAGACAGTCCATGTCTGGGGCAAGTGTCGGTGGTGGTGGGGGTGGTAGTGACAAATCACCAAGGAAAAGTGCCACTGCTACTACTGCTAGTGCGGAAACAGTGAGACGAAGCAAGTCTCAAGGTAGTCGAAGGGGGGAGAGAACTTTGTCCAAATGTTACAGCATGGCAATTGGGGCAGGGCAGGGGAGCCCAGAACAACTGAACTCACCTCCTTTTCACTCCTCATCCACTAGTAACATTCCTGCCGTTCCTCTTCACTCCTCAATACACCACCCTTCCTCACCAAACCCCGTTTCCCATTCTGGAATTTCCTCTTCAACTCATCATCTCCCCGCGTCCAAGTCCAATCTCCTTCTTCTTTCTAGGCAATACTGCAGCTTTGGTAGTAATGTCACTTCCAACTACATTCAACCACCTTCTTCAGGTGTGTGATAAATATCAGAAAAAATACAACAATGCAAAAAAAACAATCAAATCATTCCAACCGAGTAATGTCATCTATACTTTATAATGAAAAGGCCAGGGTGTTGTATTACAGTTGACTATTTTAATATGATGCTTATATGAACCGTATTTATATCCAATCCTTATCTCTCTCTCTCTATTTTATCAAAAAGTCCTATTCCGATAAACAAGCGTTTGCTCAAATATATGAAATATTGCCAGCAGTTTTTTTTAATTCGACTTTTAAGCAGCTACGCGTTCAAACGTTACCAGCCATGGCTAAACTCTAGTTTTAAGGAACCTTGTTACTTTTCTCTTTCTCTATGATACCCCTCTGAACCAGTCTTTGACACTTGGGTAGCAGTATTTTTTATATGGTTGATATATGATTGATCAGGTTGACATGAGCAAGAATCAACCATTATTAAGGCTATTTAAAATTAAAGTAGTGGATTGAGTGAATGATTCCAAGAATGCTCTTCTCTCTGCGCTGCTGCAGTTCCTTTCTACGACTATTTGCTATGATTGAAACAATATGTGTCTCTTTATACACTGTTGTCTTGTTCGTGTTCTTGTTCTAATTGCCAACCAGCAAAATGTGCCGTTAGTGTTAATAACCCTTTCCAATCATCAAGTATTGATTGTGTAGTCTGTTGTAGGCTATTTGATTGAAAATTGACGTATATCAGCCAGCCTGAAAAACAAAGACAAGCGACTTGTCATAGAGCTGCCAGCAATATAATAATTGTCATACAATAAGCCACGTTATTTATTAGTATATATTCATCTCAAGCCATAATATATTGTTTATATCGCTGCTAAATATATACCGTTCTTAAATGTATTATATAATCACACTCACACTCATTGTTAATTATCTTATATCTCCGTAGAAAGTTACCCTCCTCTCGTTCGTGCGTTATCGTTCGTTCGTTCGTTTACTCGTGTCGTCCAAGCTCTTCTCGCCCCCTTGTTCTAAAAACAGATACCATATAGAAACGGTTGTTGTTAATACACACGCAATGAATCTTATATTTAATGTCTGTTTCAAAATTTCGTCGGTACTTTCGATTACCAAAGTTGAAAAGTACCTTATGTCTTGTGTATGTACAAGCATGTGTGGAAGGACGTGACATCAACTACCCTGTTTATGTATTAATCTCTCTCAGATTATTCCGCTTCTTATTCATTATCTCTATTTTTCTTCTTTCATTCGTAAATAATAAAAAAGCAAAAATACTTTCTTCTTTGTTCAGAGAAAAAAACTAGAAACGATCATCATTTGTTCGTTTACTAACTCACTAATTTTCTTCATTCGTTACTTTCTTTCTTTTCACTATGCTTTCTCGTTAATTGCTGGAGGTTGAACGGTTGTGTCGAAGAGCACGTTCTTGGTCACTACACCACCATGCACGCAATTTTGGCTTTGGTCGTAAAACGGGCGTCGTGTAGCCAAGCCAGGTGGTAACTGAAACAAGTTGTGACAGCCCACCTCTTAAAAACCGACTTAAAACTATGCCGGAGATCCGATCAGCCTCCAGTTACAATTGAATTTTGATCAGTGATTCTTCATGAATCGCGTTTTTTTTATTCACTGTTTTTCCTTTGTCTATGTGTCTGTGTGTCTTTTGTCTTCTTGTCATCCTTTTTTGTCTTAAACTTGACCGTTTATACATGTTTTATGTTGATTTTAATGTTTGTTAGTCTGAAAATGATATTTTTCTCGAATCATCTTCGTGATGACGTGGTCACTACTACTACTACTCGCACTAACCCAACTTTAACAGTATTTTGAGTAATTTTGGTTGCACAAACTATACCGTAATGTCACAAGCAATTTTTATTGCATGGTGCAGACTGCTTATCACGTAGTGTTACGACAAATCTTATACTTCAAGGCATGATGACATTTTGAAGTTTGCACCAACACGTGAATGAATTTAATACATGATAGCTTTCCTCAGTATCTGCCTCTCTGCCTTTTGCCTGTAGCTTTATTCCTGTAAATTTTACATTATAACTTTCATTTTCAGAGCATGCTAATTTCTTGTTGGCTGTTCATTTTTTTCCGGACAACTGGGTGCGATTATTGAAACTAATATAAGATTTTCTGTTTATCTTGTATGGGGACAAAAATTCATGGCAAATAGACAAACTAGACAGCAACTTCTCGCGATCAAGATCATCCAGTATGTCCAGTCTGGACAATATCACTTCGGAAGCAATTCAGTGCCTCACCTTTGCTGACACATTTGGAAGGAAAGGGGGTAATGCACCTTGATAATATCTGTTTGTCACGATTTAAATTCCCATTTTTCCAACTGCCAAGCGTCTTACCTATTTCAGAACCTTCAGTGTGTCCAACGCTATGGGTGGGTACGAGTCTAGGTTCAATCATAAGTATCGCAATCAACCTCCCTAATGGTGGAAAAGAAGCAAGAAAATCTGAAGCATCATCAGTAAACCCAACAGGAACTATATTTAGACTAAAAGGAGCTATGCTCTGTATGTCCTTCCTAGACTGCAATGGAAATCTAATGCAAAGCACCTATGAATCGTGGAGGGACGAAGTCAAGGAGCGATCAAGTTAGTCTTTAAATATTAACTCTTATATTGTGCCATTTTTACCTGCGTCATGTAATTCGCATTGTTTTTATAGAAACCCCTACAAAAGGGCTCTCAACCACAAGCAGACAATCTCCTACTCAACTTAGTCTAGATTCAGGTGGAAGTTTAGGAGGTGACAAGCAATTCCTAATCTTAGTCTCTGAAAAACAGTGTCGAGTACTTTCACTTCCATCGCAGACTTGTCTGTATAAACAGCAACTGTGCGAAAATTCGTTTGTGATCAAAGCCGAAGTTACAACAGTCAAGGGTATGTTAGGAAACTCGAACGACTTCATCTTAAACAAACAATGTCTGATTTAAACTCGAGCTAATTAAGTTACTGTAAAGAGCTACTAATGAGCGCAAGTGTGTATTCTAGATTCCCCATGTCTGGTATGCTATATATCAAACGGCCACCTTATGATCCTCTCTATCCCTTCGCTGCGTCAATTGATGGACGTTGATTTTGTACCGTTAGCAGATCTCAGGTGAGTTTATGTTAGGTTCACAAATCACTCATCAACTCCCAACAAACTCTCAACAAGACAGATTCGCGACAGACATTTCGGAATACTGAACAAAGTCAAATTGTCCTCATCATGCAGCATCATTTAACACAACCAGACCTCACGGACTTTTTTAGATTTATTTTTTTGAAACAAAGAGTTATTTTTGTCTACAGAATCTTCATCACTACAGCTAGACTATCTCGATCAATCAGGTGCTAGGGTCCACTTGTCACTCAATCATGTGTTTTATGTATCCATGTTTTAATTATTGTTGTGTGCAGTCTAGAAGTCCTGTCTACCCGAGCACTCACTTTACGCAGAATTTTACTCTCACGTTATTTACCTTTTAGACCGCTCGCTATATGGATTTTATCTATTAACCGTTTGCTGTTTACAAAGCCCACCACCACTGCCCGTTCTGATTCAATTCCCTTCTTTCTTCATTTCGCTCGACTCTATATTACCCTTACAATATATATTCTGCTCGACTGTTGGAAATGGCTAATATTATGATCCTAGATCAATAGCTAGATATAATAATTCCTAAGTATATGTAGCAGTTTTATAAAACACCAAAACAGCCATATCGCATCAACGCAACCCTTCGTAGAAGCAAATATATATCACTTACGTATTATTAATTAAACAGTTACTTTTCACAGCATCTGTCGCAGCTGCGAGCGTCACGCCCAGTTTAAAAAAATCGTTAAGAATTATAAGAAATGATGCCACCTTATTATAAGAACAATAGATATTTTATTGTTCACTACCTTGTAAATTTAATCACCTTCTTCTGATACTTGTTTAAATTTCATTTTCTCTAATGACTCCTTTTATGAATTGGCTGATGTTACGTAATTTCTCTGCTAGCAAAGTTTTTTGGATGCGTATTTTGCGGATGATGAGAATAATGAGTGCGGTTTTATGGAGGCTGCCGTTAATTTTATCTGACAGTTTGGCATTGCGCCTGCCTATTGTTCCACTTTTTCTCTCTATCTGTCTCTCTCTTTCTAATTTCTCTTTGACTTTCTTCCGCCTTTATATACTTATTGCTTCTATCTATCTCTCTATATGTGTGTGTGTCAGTTTTCACCAGACGAGGAAATCGGGGATAGTGGATCCCATGTTAAGCATTTGGGGACAGCAAATGATTGTGAACGAGGACACAAACTCGTAAGTTAATCATAGAGCAGAGCATGATCGCCCTGCTTTTGTTTGAATGTCTTTTAGTCTTGTCGTTCTCTTATAGAAACAGTTTATGATTCCCTTTGATTAAACTTTTTATTGGATTGTACATCGTATTCTTAATTTGATGATCAAGTGACTCTCAATTGGTTTTTGTATTGGTCTTGGCTATTTTATAACAATCATCTACTTGTACATATCAAATTATACATTTTATACTATTTTAGTTGTTTCATTATTAGTCAACAAGCCACTTTCTCTCCTTAATACATTTAACGTACCTATATATTCGCTATTACATATCTTTTCAGCTAATTTCCTTCTCTGTCTATCTCTCTTCTCTATACTACATGTTATCACGATTCTTTCTCAGAAAAAACTCGTTTCTCTATCATTTTCTTTCTCACAACACGAAAATATTTTGTCTTGTGTCTTTGTCTTGTCTTATTGTTATGTTCCAGTTATCGTCTCATTTCCATTTTATATATAGCTCCTGTGCACCAAAACACACAGAGAGACTCTCTAGATATTATCATGATATTTGTATATGAAATGTATTTATCTAGTATGTGTAATAATACTAATCAGTCAATAATCAATATATTTCATTCCATATGTATTCAAATGTATATTATTCAACTTCTCAATTTTCTTGTGTATTTGTGTATTATGTGGATGTTGTGAATCTCTCTGCTCCGTTTCGAATGCACTGCTAATCTGGCGGATTGTCGCGTTTTACAGGATTGCAAAAACATTTTGTATCAGCAGCTTAGGACATGGGATGTATTTAAGCTCTCCGAGTGAAATGCAAAAGTTTGCCATTTCCGCCGAGTTTTAGTAAGAAACCGAGTACATTTTAGTGAACATTGTTTACTATCAGGTTCATTGAGTAATTTGAGTATCGGGTTCATTGAGTGATTTGAGCATCGGGTTTATTTTAGCACAATCATGGACACTTTGCTGGGTCAAATGTACACAGAGAGGGAAATGCCTGAAAGACCAAAAGAGAACTTTTTTGCTGGTCTATTCGGAGGTGGAGTTAGAAACGTGGACCGCGAAGAGCTGTGTACGGACATAAAAGCCTACTTATTCCTGATTTATCTTAATTGGGCTTGTAAATGATTCGGAGCTAACGGTTTTCTTATACTTTGTAGTTGGAGAAGCAAGCGGTAAATCATCCAAATCCGTGGCCAAACTAATTGCTGGTTCTTCCGCGCCTCCCGGCATGGAACATGCTCAGATGCGTGCAGGTACCGCAGCTAGTGACATTGGGAGGGCCAAGATGTTGGCGATCGAGCGAGGTCAAAAGCTTGGTCAGTTGGAGGACAGAACGGAAAAAATGATGAATGAAGCTGAAAATTTCTCGTCAGCAGCCCATCAACTTATGCTCAAGTACAAGGACAAGAAGTGGTATCAACTCTGAGCAAGAACCCAATGGATATGTACCCTGTATCTGTATATCATTAGTAAGAATGAATGTGTGGAAGCAACTTTCAAAGTCGAAAATATCTGCTGCTGTAACCACATTTCTGTCAAACGATTTGTAGTGATATAAAATTTCTACTAGGGTGTGCTAAACTTGTAGTTGGTAGTATTGAGGAAAACGCAAATAAGTATCTTTCTGTGAGTGGCGTTTCCCCTGAGAAATATAATATTTAGTGTAAATTGTCAGAATCGCAAGGAAAAGAAATTAAGTTCTTCGGTGGCTGGAACACGAGATCAAATAGGCTTAGAGTAACTACGAATTATGAAGCAGTTGAAACCAATTTATATATGTACTGTTTGTGTATCTTTGTCTTTGTATGGGGAATAAGCGTAATAATAGCTAGACAAAATTCCAGGCTGTAAGAAAATATCAGGATAAGTGTGACAGCAGTAGGAAGAAAGTGTTTTATTCTTCAAAGAATCAGAGTTAGCATTACGGAAGTAATGGACATATTATGTAATATCATCGCGTCTTTGTACTTGACATTACTTCCACTCTAAAGACAATTATTCAGGTAAATACATATGAAGGAGCATACAAATGTATCAATAACTTTACGTCTGTAAAACGTTAAGGTATTTACTTTCAATCTAACACATGTGTTGTTCTATTTGCTAAAATCTCTGTACTACTGACTCATGCAGTACGTTGTTTAGCGAGTCTAGTTTTTTAGTACGATAGGTTGTTGTGAGTGAGACGAAACAAATTTTTCTCAAGAGTGTTCGGAAATGCATTACTAAACTAGTGTATTGCTGCTTCACTGTAAAGCGGTCATAATAAAGAAAACAATGCACATTCGCGACATTTACGAATACGGCAAAAGTGTAAATGAACGTGAGAATATCTGACTCCCATATGGCCGGAATTACTGTATAGTATTACGAAAATATATAACGTTTAACAAGTTTTTTATGATTATTATAAGTGCTGCATGATGTTCATGTTTTAGAAATGGTGCTGATATCTGTTAGACATATGCAACAATGAAACAATCATTCGAAACCTTAAAAACATTAGTTACATATAATATGACAAAACTGATGCGTTCGTATTTGCTAGCTTATTGTGGAAGTGAACAGGAATACAAACATTGTAGTTTTTTAACGAATATTTACGGCCATCACTGATTAATTGGCAAGCTCCTCAAAAATGCTCCGAGACGTTATTTTTTCCAAACTATTAAACTATCCTTCTTTACTGTGTAAGTTATATTATACAATCTTTCCTTCAACCATTATCGCTTCGCGATATCCTATCCTCCCAAACGACTCTTCGCAAAAGCTGTTCATGCAAAAATATGTTTCCAGCATTATTTTGAAAAATATTCAGGAAATTTAAATTCGAAAGTTTGCTTCTCACAGAGGTTCTATAGTTGTACAGTATTTAGGGGCCAGGAACAAGTGATCTTTAAAGGTCACGCGTTTCAAATTTAAGAAAATGGTCGTTGCGAGTGTATTATATTGATTTGAAGGGCGTTTGAATTAATTGTTGGTGACCGATAAAATAATCGTTCAAAAACCTGGATATATTACCGTTGTTAGATTTAGTACTGCTGTATTAGGACGAGTGTGTACGCTGTAAGTGTACTGATTTCAATCTCCGCACAAGAACTTATTTACTGATGTTGAGGCAGACGACTTGAAATATATATACTACCTGTATAGATAACTTACAAGTGTAAGATGTCTTTGATTGTAACGGGCCTGTGTTTATTTTAATGTATAGGGAATATGAATGAACCATTTAGGTTACTTTGCGGTTGAAAAAATAAAAAAAACAGGATATTGCGACCACTTGTATCATTCTCCTCGAGAATGACTGGACAGAATAAAACATTGCACTGTATTCGACTGTTACAAAGCTTTGGTCGTAAACTGGAAACGATATAATTATATAGCTTTCAGCTGCATAACTGATACGACAAAGTACTACATGTTAAATACACGTTTTGATCAAGTTCAATAGGGAGAGCATCAATAAGAAAATAGTAAGTTGTGTAACTGTGACCATTAAGATAAGCAAAAAATAGTTAGCTGTATAACGTACTTAAAACGATACAATGGGAAAAAATACATATTGTTTTGTGCATATTGTTTGTGATGATGCATATTTACCGTTAGAGAAAAAAATTATTTACTTGTATGATTTTTCCAATAATCATGAAATGACATGTGATATTCATTAAAACTAATTCGGCAGGATACACAAAACCGTGCAGTCACATTATATAATGTTTTTCGTGTTCCTCCTTACGAGACGTAGATTGCAAAACTGGCAAAACAACGTTATGATTGTTGTTATTTTGTATGCGCTTCTGTTCACGCAGTAATACGTAGTTTGTGTATAACTTTTATTATTGATTCAGATTAAATACCGCTACAAGGTTTAAAACTTAGGAGTAGGTAGGACGTCTTCGTGAGAAATATTAGTCGATTTTATTACTTCAAAAATTGTATGATTATAAATTCTAGATAGAGTGCTTCCATATTCTAATCGCAGTAATAGCGTCTAGTATGTACTTAACGTATCTGTTTTGTTTTGTAGTGTATCGAGTACATAATATAGTACCGTGTATGATTTTTTACGCCAACATACAACGGCGACAGGAACAAATACCAAGTCGTAATAAATGTTGTACTGGGTATTTAACATAAATCGTCTTGGTTGATAATCAGATTAGTAAAACGTGATGCAGATACTATTCAATAAAAATACGACTACTTATGTTGTTTATTTTACTCGGTTTTCATTCTTGCATTCATAATCCTTGAGGTTATTCGTAATTAGGGTCTAGAATTACTGCCACTGCTCTCCATGGACTCCACGACACCTGTCACAAGTTCCTATTTGCTGTTGCTCGGGTCGCAGGTTCCAAACGACATTTGCTGTTTTTTTCATTGCTTGTTTCTCATGCCAAGAAATCTCCAGGTGATATGCTGTGTTTAAGCACTAGCAACTTTTCAGATAAGTACTTTAAAGTAGCTTTGGAAAATATGGTAGTTGAACATACTTATGCTACACTGAACGTTTCCCTTAAAAAATAATTTGAAATAAATATAACCGCAAATTAAGCAGTCAATCCTCCCGCCACACCTTGTACCACATCCACATTTCTGTTCCACCAACGGATCGACTTTTAAAAGAAAAAAGTTGGCATATACGAAAAAGCTATCCCTTTAATCAGGCACGCATTCTCTTCTTCTCGATGATAAAATACAACAATCTTCCCCACAGTTTCCTTTAACCCTTCTTTCATATATCTGGAATTTTTACTTGTAACAAAAAAACTACGGTGCAATATGTTTATCTTTCACGGAGAAAAAGACGTCAGGAAAAATCACCCGTTCTTTATAAAATGTAGCTTTCTCTCTTTCTCTTCTCCCGTTCATTAAAGTTTACATTCCGGATCGCTGGAAACGCACACGTTCATTAGAGGTTGACTCGGAGTTATCCGCCTCCTTGATGAATATTCAACAGTCAACTTTTCTCCGACTTTTTGTTGATGCTCTCGTTTTTACTTTACTGTGAACTGTGCTCCACTATACCGGTTCAATATTAGTCTTGTGCGTGTATTCATTGCACTATTGTGACTCAACCGAAGTTGATGCTGTGATGATGAAAAGGGAACGTATATAGTTTTTTTTTTAAAAAAATACTAAATTCGTATCACCCAGGGACTTAAGAATGTACTTCAAAAAGCGTAACGTGATGATGGGGATTGAATGAAATATCCCTGCTAAGTACCGTACCAAACTTCCGTTATTTTTCTCCCACTCATTCAGGAATATATACGAGAAAAATTTTTTTTAGGGAGAACAAGTATATTTGTGACTACTGTGTATTAGGAGAGCACATATATTTTAAAATCTCCTGCTGAGTGAAAGATTCTTCTTTTTTCTGAAAAGCACGCAAAGTAGTGGGCGATAAGGAAAAGCCACTGAACTTGTGTTGGCTCATATTAAGAGAGAGAAGAAAAAATTGTGCTTTTAATGTCGTATATACTGGAATATGAGGACTTTTGTACGACGGTTGGGGGTTAGTTTGTTCTTTTTTATTCATTTTTTCGCGTCCCTTTGGGATACTCTAGTTTGCACTTTGAGTAGTTAAAGGACGAGTGAGAAGAAGGAGTTTTTTTCAAAAGAAACACGCCATACCAATACATCCGTGAGATGCTGCCAGGTCTTTCTTTCTTCATGAATTTTATTTTTTAATTTCAAAACTTTCACAGTTTCTTTTTTTCTTCGTATTAGGAAGTGTCTGAGTTTTTAAAAAATATTTCTGCATTATAGCCATAAAGTTTTCCCATATTCGACACATATATATACATGTATACTTGTATAGTGCATTTGCTCCCGAAGGGTGTGAAGCGAGAAATTTTTAATTTTTAACTTTTCCCAACTCTGATTTCATCTCGATAATAAAAATGACACAAAAAAGTTTTTCCTGTGAGAGAAATACCGCTTGATATAAACTTAAGCTAAAAAAATATTCTGAAAGTATAAAAATGTCCTGACAACCCTCTCATACATCTCTTTCATTTTACCCCAATTCACTTTCTCATGTTGGTTTTTCGACTCTTGAGTTTTTCTCCTGATTTTCACGCCTTTCTTCTGCAGCAATAGATAAATTCTCAGAACAATCATGTAAAATCGCATCGCTGACTTGTCTCCTCGGTTCATTATGCTTGCTGATTCGGTTTTTTGCTGTAGAACAGAAATCATGTCGGTTGGAGGGAAAAAAACTTAAAATTGAAAAAAACAATAACACCATTCATGCGTTTATATGTTTGCTTGCATACACTCAACTTAAAGTGGCAGTGGTGATGATACTTTTCTATACAATTCCATGCACAAGAGCATATTATCTGTTCCAAAAAACGATAAAAAAGGGGAGCAAATATCTTCCTTTTTTTCGAGCTTTTATACAGCCCACACAGAGACACAGGCTTATACGGTTTTATGAGGATTTTCACAAGTGTGTGTGCACCGCTCCAAATATATGTACATACGTTACCGTGCATGCATCACCACATCATGAGCATTTGATAAAACGACGTAAATATGTAAATGGACTACCTTCCGTTCGCCATTTTTTAACGCCACATTAGAGGAGTCGACGACTGAAACTGTCCTGAGCACTCGACACACTCATTACTCTTCATATTACCACACGCTCCCCAAGTCCTCTCCCCATGACCGGTATAGTTATATATCACTTGCCTATATAAACGAAACTTCAAAAGAACAATACTGACATAAAAAAGTGTGTACACAGAAGATCTCTATCTCTTGGTAAAAAAATCCGTGCTTGTGTGCTCTTTTAACAAGAACAATATTATATGATATGATATAATGACGCTTATAAAACGTCTGAGTGAATAAAGCTAGAGAGAGGGTGATCAAGTACCACTGAGGAGCACTCGCACCCTCAAATAATACACTTCTCTCTGCATACTCTGTCCAATTGCATACTGCATTGCATAAGGGAGATGTGAGAAGAGTGAAAAAACAAAGCAAGCAAGCGGTGGTGGTGGTGGTGGTGATATCACCGTTATCAAAACAGGATACTTGAAAAAACACAAGAAAAATAATGGGAAAAAAGGACCAATGCTCCATACATACAGCAGGGCTCGGTAAATGTTTCCAGTCTATAAGTAAGCAGGATCATTACAGAGAAAATTATGTGCATGGAAAAATGACAAACGTTCGTGGACTACTGCTTTCTAGAAAATACATATATATTTGAAGGAGTCGTTTATAGGTGCTATACAGAATGAGTGGAGGGATGATGATGACTACCGTGTCGAAACAATGATGTCTCCTCGTTATGAATTATGAGCTGGAGCAAAAATCCCGGAGAAGTTTTTTTCTTCCCTGTTCTTTTTTTCTATCTCGGGTTTTTCTTTTTCGGAGAGAGTGTGGTGGTGAAAGAAAAAAGTCATTTTAGTCCTTCTTGAGCCAAGGATTTTTTCCACAGTTGAAGCCACTGTTTCACAAAAGATCCTGGAAGATGGTTAGATTGAATAAAGTCTACATGGATTCTCAGGAAGTATAAGAGAAGGAAAAAAGAAGAAAAAAAAGTAGTTGGCTTCATGAAGAAGAAAAACAATGGAAAAGTGAATTACGCTTACCCTCCTGTATGAACTGCTAAGGGGTTGGAGAGAGTTGCCGAAACCGTCTTTTTTACTACCGAGTATAACCATTACCACCTTTGCTCTTGTGGGAAATGATGATCATGGTGGGGATTTTTATGGACAGTAAAGCGACAATATTCCCGGAGTGGAGGTTACTTTACTTCCTTTTTTGTCTTTAAGGGATTATTTTATTGGCAGTTGGAACCCAGTAAAATAAAGGGTGGATGGGGTGGCTATCTCTGCATGTTGGTGAATGAGGGTGTATTGATATGGGGGTTGCTTGTGATTGAGAAGATGAGACTTTCCCTGGTATAAGTGCATTTTTCTTATTGCAATATGTATTTCTTGTACTGGGAGGGGTATACAGATGCAAGGAAAGTGAATTTTTTGGACTTGTCTCGACATCCTTGATGAATAGCGGTTGACTTTTGGAGTCAAGTATATTTATATTATTCGCTGGACCGGATTTTTCCTCGTTCCGGCACCGGTTTTCTCTCTCTTCTCGGTTGTCAACATTCATTCTGAGAGAAATAAAGTGAAAGGAACGAGGTGAATTGGACGGAAGAAAAGATGGGAGAGAATATAGATGGATGGATGGCAGGGCATCAGGATGATGAAGATGATGGTTCGTTGGCTGACTTGATGTTAATGCAACTGCTCTACATGACTGTGAAGACAGTGTGTGCACTTTACGGATATCTAAAGTAATAGTCATCATGTCAGGATATTTAGTCGACGAAAACTAAACGTAAATGTAGCATGAATTTCCACATGATCAATTGGCAAATAATAATAGTCTTTTCTCTTTCACTTTGATTCCGTGTGCCTTGACTCGGTGTCTCGACTCGTCTTATGAAGCTACTGCAGCAATTCTCAGTGGCAAGAGTAAATACGAGTCTATGAGGGAGCTGGGATGCAAGAACAAAAATGTCGCTTTTTACTCTCGCACATCTTTTCAACCCCTTTCTTTTGTTCAGTTGACTTTTTAAGTTTGATTTGGTTTTTTGTTGAAAATGTTTCGATTTGCTATCCATTCTTCTGCTTTCATGACTGACCACTCTGATATTCAAGGAGCATCAAACAAGCTATGCTATGTTTGCTTTTCCAAACGAAATATTATGGAAGGATTTGATAATGGCGGGATACATTGTTACAGTATTTTTCTTTGAATTTAAGTGAAAACCGGATTGGAAATAAAAAGGAGCCTGATTTGAATAACCAGGCAAACTTTTTTTGACGAGTTTGGTAAATAAAAGTAAATTGAAAAATATTTTAACCGGTTCAAACTTTTTTTATTCATAAAACAGAAAAAAACAAGGCACAACAAAGCATGAATTGGAGAAAATACACACAGAAACGTTTGGCTAGTTTTTTTTACCTCTTTTGGTCTTTCATCTCTCAATTTATTCTTATTTGTTGAGGAATATTGAAAAAAATGAAAAGTGCAAGGGAAGAGAAATGGTCTGAAAGGAAACTAACTTGTCCTCTTTGAAAAAAATTCGAGTTTCCAATCCCAATTTCGGACACTTGTCATAAAAGAGTTTACACAGAGAGGGAAATGAAGAGAACAACAGAACCGTGATGGTAACTTACTTGCATGGAAAAAAGAATGAGTGATGGGCTAGCGGAAGTTTTCTCTTCATTTTCTTCTTTCATTCCTTAGAATGGATAAATCGGGCTCTTCAATCATCGTCAAAAGAAACTCAGCAAAAGTACATCGAGAGGGTTTGAAAATGACCACAAAGTATTGGTCGATTTCCCTCACCCCACTTACGAGAGTCGATGAAATACAGACATTTTTCATCTATTCCAAGCTATTTTTTTTACCGAAAGAGAACTGTTAGCGAAATAGTTAAATAGTTATATATTTTCAGACACTATGGCGGGTCATCTTAGCGAGAGAGTTTCATGGGCGAAATCGCTAAGGAAAAAAATGGAGGAGAAGATGAAGAAGCGAAAAAAGGCTCATGTTCATGCATGAGCTTCCTTTTTTCATGGTAATTCTCAACAACCCTTTTCTCTTCTCAGGATGATCATCATGATGGGCTATGTACACACACATGAGATTACTCTATATACATAAATGAAAATCCTGTATCTACTTTTTTTTTCTCGTTCACCGTCAAAAAAAATATCGGGGAGAGGCAGGCTTGATAAACACGAGAATAGCAACAGACGCATGGAATGATTTCCAAGTTTCTTTTTAGAAAAAAAGGATGGAAATAGGAGGAAGAGAGGATTCACGTATTTTGCCCACGAGTTTCAATCATCTCCGACAATATCGTGTTTTTCTTATGTTGACCACTCCGTCTCTTCCAAGAAAAATGGGAGGAAGTAGGGTTTCATATTGGTTTTCTTGTTTGTCGAGATAAAACACAAGACGCTGTCGACATTCCACCGCCTGTGGAAGAAAGTACAAGAAGGAATAAATTTCCGATAAAATTACCTCCCTATCGATCCTGAAACATTGAGATTATTTCGAAATTACCATTTGTATCGAATTTTTTAGCTAGTCAATCTGTCGGCAATGCTTTACACGAGGATGTGTGGAATGTAAATACTCTGGTGGAATATATAAGTGTCTGTTTACAAGACGAAAGGTTAAACTCAAGGATGATGTCTGTAGGTAATTTTTAACATGAGTGTGTTATTATTATGGAATCTGAAAAGTGTTGCAATTGTTGAAACGAGCTCATTTCGCAATGTGGTTTAGTTATTATCGTCAGCAATTAGAAGTGTGCCGAGGTGTCAATCAAATTCTCCTTCATTAGATAATTTCCACATAGAGGCAATCTTGAATTTTATTTTTGGACTGTGGATAAATAGCTTGTATGCTTTTCCAAGTATGAGTTCGTTCGAAATTAAATATTCTGCAGGAAAATTCATGTAGCAAGCTTTATTTTGCAGTTGACACCATTGGTTTTTTTTGTATGCTGACTGCGTACATTGTCTATCTCCTTCTTACATACATATGACTTGGCTGTATGGGTATTTGAGATTATTTTCGAAAATCAAAGTTATAAGGATCTAGTGGAAAAACTGACACATTATACTTTAAAATCAGCTTACATACCTTCCCCACACGACAAGCATCATCAGTGGTCCTTTCTATCTCGAAGAAAAATGTATTCGGTCGGCATATGTGATGTGATGATGATGATGCCACAAAATAACAAAGTAAGCTCACAGAGATCCAATTCACACAAGAAAAAAATCATTTTCCTTCTAGTGTCGCCGTATTTTTCCTGAACACTATACATGCACCTCATGGCTCAAAGTATTGATATTGAGGAGTGGAGATAGTGTATTGGCTGTAATGCGTCTTTTTAGGAGGAGAGCTCCATGCATTATTTTAAGTGTCCAAAACTAATGGAATATACGGTATAGTTATCTCCTTCGATATATCCTCACGCCAGCCACATCATCAAAGGGAAAACGATACAGATTATGTCGTGTATGTGTGTGCTCTCGTCTCCTCGGAAAAATAAAGTATCTCACTTGCTGAATTCCATTAAAGATGAGAGAAGCGACCAATATCACTAAAGATATATGTATTTCCCATCCACCCATAAGATGTCTTTGTGCAAAAAGAGAGATGGAAAAACTACATTGGATAGTTATCGCAAAGTATGGGAAAGCTTGGAGGAGAGATACTTTTTTTGTATAAAATACTCAAAGTAAAAATATACTTTTTCAAGGAGACACTGCGATATTCAAGTTTCATACATTCGTAAAAGAGAAAGGAGGAAAAAGTAAAATAAAAGGAGAGAGAACAAGTATTACTCTTTTCCTGGAGAGTGGTAATATTTGTAGTTAAAAGCCAAAGGAAATAGCGGAAAGTCAAAGGGAAAGAAGCCATCATTATCAGGAGAGGAAAAAAGCAATATGGGAAGTTGGGAACGTAAAGCATAAGAAGCTATTGAAGAAGAAAGTTGTGCATGATGATGTCGCCGATCGTATCGCAATCGCAATGTTATTCCTTAAAGAAGGAGAAGAAGAAGGAAAAAAAATGTTATTCACTCACTCAGTATGTACATAAGCTTTTTTTCTGTGGCCAATTGAATTGGAGATTTTTCCCATTGAATAATATAACGTGTATATTTTTTCCCTTCATCTCTTTTTCCTACCTCATCTCATCCATCCCCAAAAAAAAGTTTTCGAAGAAGCTGGCTCTTTTTTCCCACCGTCTGCTCTCCATTGGACTGTGAGATGATGTTTTTGGGAAAAAAGTATTTTTTATATAAAGAAAACAGGAAAAAAGAACAAGCAACAATATTCCATGTCTTTACAATCTTTTCTCATTTCGTTTACGAGATTCTATATATGTGGAGGTGGTGATCGCAAGACAAGAAAATCTTGGATGTTTGCATCATCATTCTTATGTACATATTCCGCCGATACCTTTTTAGCAACCCCTTGTCTTGCAACGGTGGTGCTTTACCAGTTTTTGCTTGAGTGCTTTCATAATATCCCTTTTGGGTGGTTGCATCACTTGGAATGGCAGTGGTGGTTTTCGATGTGATTGTTGTGGTTGTACTAAAAACGAAAAGTATCTCTGCGGTCCTCCTCTCATCTTTCTAGTCGTGACGATAGCTTTTAGGTGAATTGCTTTTTTGTGCTTTTCATGCTTTTTTCCCTCTCTCTCTCTCTCAGAGCCATCCACTTAGAGACGATTTTTTCCTTCGTGCAGCCCTCTTGAGAAGTTCTATGAGAAAAATTGCTGAACAAAGAGACAAGTGGATATTGATACTTGTAGTGCTCTTGGGGTATAACGGAAAAACAGGGTGGAAATCACTACCGTTCTGGAGACTTGGGGAAACCCAAGAAACTACTATTGCGACAAGGTGGGGTACAATTTTTTCATGCTTTAGGGCTTGTGTTCTCTCACTCGATATTCCATTTTAAGAAAAAAAATTGATCATGATTAAATTATCTAATTTAAAGTAATTGGAATGATGTCACTAGAGGAATTTCGGATTTTGACAAGATCACGAATCGGATTAAAAGAGTTTAAATTAAAACGAGAATTATTGCATTGAACTCTTTAATGAATTCACTGCAAGGGAAACATTTTGCTATCGATTATCACATCCTCCTCTCAGCGGGAAGGTTGTCTCGACAGTTTTAACAAAGTCGGGGTAAGCTCTACATTTAAATCTGGAATCTCTGCGAGAGTTTTCTCATTGCAGGGGATACACACACACACGCAGCCTCTCTGAAATCTCGAAATATTGATTGCTCTAACTTGCAACGAATCTAATTGTAAACCTAAATATTCCACAACCACACCTCCTTCTCCTCATCACCCAAGCTGAAGAAGTTTTTAAGCGGTGCAACTCAAGTTTGCTCAGAGAGCAAAATGCAAATCAGCCTGATCATCATGCACATGCATAAATGATAAAGTCATCTGAGAAACTTTTACTTGGGGCTATATGGACTGATGAATTCTCTCTGGGGTTTTTGGATGATGATGATGAAACCTGATGAATTCAGTGCCGATGCCCTCAGTAACGAAACGAGCAACCTTATCACATCATGCACTGTACACTTTTATTCTTATATGTGCCGGTCCTCATTCACTTGCATTTTGTGAGTTGCCTCCTCTTTTTGGACAAATTGTTTTGCAACCATTTTACCTCGTTGCTTATTCACCGGTAAATGATTTCAACGAGGGTGTTCAAACCCTATATAACTAGAATATATTGAAAGGGTGGTGAGCGGGGGTGGAAACACCTATCATTCGGGTGGATGGACGGGAACGGAAAGCTTTGCGACGATTGTTTGCCGACACGCCATCCCATTCCCGTTCAACTCACAAGCATACATTTCAACCCATTGTCATCCCGCACGGATGTAATTTTTTCAGAAGAAGAGAAGAATACTAAATTTAATAGCTTCTAAAAAACGTCTATTCCATCCACCAGCATTATATCTGTGAAGCTGGTGTTTACGAGAGGCTATTACGAAAAGGTATCACATGACAAGAATATAAGGCACAATGATAGCCGGGAAAAGAGCGAATGTGAACAACTAACGAATTTTTATTATCCTGAGAGAGGAGCCTCCTCCTGTTACAAAACTAATTAGCCATTCCCGCACCTGTTGGATGTGTGGATGGCATGACTCTGTGGAATATAAAAATATACAAAGGTAGATCACCAAACAATGAATGAATGAACATGAGCACTGAACTACAATGACAACAATGCCGACACACTCTGAGAGATACTGCTCACACCGACGTATTTCATCTCTCGACACAAGTGTGTCTTTATTCACTTGAGTATTATTCAACTCCAGTTGTTATTCTACACCTAGCCGTCATCATCATCTTTCTGAAGTTTCATCTGTCCTGAGTAACAATTTTTTTTCTCTCTCTCTTAAAATGTGTCCAATATGACGAGAATAGAATAGCAATGTGGAAATTTCGTCGAGCACAATGATGCCGATATGATAGCACTTATCATGAGAAAAACATACATGGTGAGTGGAGTGCCATTATGTATTTGTTTTGTTTAGCTGACAACTACACACACTCCACTTTGACAGCTGGCAACGCACCAGTATTTAATGCACACGAGAACAAATTACAACACAACCCAATGAAAAAAAATTTGGTGGTGGTGTACAATATGCGGATGTGGAATCCTACACAGGAGAAAAATAATCATGGTCGAGGAATACGGCATTAAGACAGTTATAAAATATGTTGAATGCATTCTTTGAAAATGGCTGTGTTAAAAGTAGAATAACAATGGGGAATAACTTCATTGTCAGTGTCACCAGGTACTATATATGTATGTAAGAGAAGAGTTGAAAGAGTGTGTTATCTCTTTACCAAGAGAAAAACAAACCACCAGGTTGAATAATTTCTTTTACAGGAAACATAATTTTTTATGGAAAAAATTACCTCTCATCGTGTTCTCTACTATTTCAGGTGTCGTTTTATGGTGTAGTAATGACAATGGGGAGATGAACTGCATACTAAACAAATTTGTTTGAGTGGTACACAATTATATGAAGTAGAAGATGATCTAAAAACAGGTTAGACCCTTGAAAGATGTGTCTGTTTTTACGAGAAAAGTAGGAATATGACATCGTTTCGGGAGAGATCCGGTTCTCGCTATTAAGGAAATGCCGACATTGCATATCTTGTGTAATATGGGAGTTATTTAAGCATGTACAAAAAGTTATTATTTGAGTTTGAGATGATTTTGACAGGTCGTCTGTGAGGATATTGCAGAGCGAGTCGTGGCACCAACCACTATCTTTGTCATGATCGTCTTGATGAGAACTTTAAGCTTTAGTTTTGGAGATGAGACAAGTGTTATTATTGGAGTACATTTCCTTTATTTTATTTCTAAATGGGACCGTATCATTTCAGAGGAGCTTTGTCTCAAAGTGTGCAATGTGAGAAGGAGAGCGAGAGATATCATCGTATCACGAGAGAGGTAAGGATGAAGATAGAGACTTGTGTGTCTGTCTGCCAGGAAGTTTTTGTAAGAGTCTTGCTGTCCAATATTACAATTTTGTGAGTGTGGAGCACACAATCCAAGTATTATACGGATAAGCAACAATGGGATGACAAACATCTGGAGCAAAAACATTTGCAATTTAGATTAGCTCTCTAAAAGTAAAGTGAGTAGTGGCAATATACGGGGATGAGATGGGATGGATGAACGGCGAAAGAGAAGAGCTGAAATTTCACTGAAAGTTTTTTTCTAGGGGACCCTCTGCTTAAAATTGCAGTTTATATAACGGAGACTATGGCGGATGATGGTACATGAAGAGAGACAAAATATATTTTGTACTTTAGTTATATATATCCTTTTCCTGTAATGTCATGCTGTCGGTAGGAGATCCGCTTTCTATTACTGTTTTCAAAAGGCTGTTGTTCACTATTGTTGATTTTTGCTGTATGGGATATATGCTTTTAATTTGTAAACTGTTGTGCATGAAAAAGTTTCCTTGGGGTGGTCTTGGGTGGTGGCTTTTGTTCAATTATAATTATAGTTTTACTCTCAGTAACCGCTGATCTATGCGGTAAAAAAGAAATGAGCAACTTTGCTGGGACAATGAAGTTTGGAAGAGGTTATATTTAATTAGGAAAAGTGCATTTTGTAATTAAGTAGTAGTATGAGAATCAATAAACATCATAACCGGCTACTTACTACATATTCGTATTCTTTATTAGAACCACCTATTTACAATCTCTCCTTCAATTCAGTTTGTTCATGACGTTGTTACTCACCAAATTATTTATTTAATTTCAGTAAACACCGCATTTAGCAGAACTCAGAGACATACTCAGAATATTTTGAAATTTTTAAATGCGTAGAACGGGCTTGATGGATGATTGTTAACTATATTTATTTATATACTCAAGCTTTCGACATTTCGACATCATATCAGAAGATTTTCATTCAGAGCACAGTATGAATAAGTCTAAATCTAGCAGTACACGTGAGAGCAGAGTGAAGTCTCTTCCATCAAATATGATGATACTCATGCCAAAGAGATGTTTGCTGACACATGGCAAGTTTCCCAGAGTAGATGTTTAGTTGACGCACTCACCGTATCCCTTTTTTCGGTACAAGTTACAACATTTACTCGGTTAGTTAGCCATACAGTTTGAAAACACACAACCAGAACGACACACAAGATGAAGGACCAACATGGGACGGGGGATCATCAAAGCAAAAGATGAAAAGTATGAAACTTGTCCAAATATTATTGTACTAATCCGACCGTGTAATTTCCCCTCAGTTTTTAAAACCCTTACCGTTGCTTCACTTGCCAAGCCCCTGGAAGCAGCGCAGCAGAGCCCACCCTTGTTTCCACACTTGGGAAATTTTGTAGATAGATAAGAATAGCGTAGAGCTAGTTTGGCGCACGTTTTGAAATGTTATCCTTTTTCCACAACGTTATCTCTGCCTGAGTTGGCTCACCTCAAGTGGTTCTCATAATCATCAGATGTGTATTCGTGCTATCGCAATCTATGCTAAATACCATCTTTCGAAAAATACAATGACTGAATTGATGCTCGCTTTAAAATATACTTTGGAGATATCTCTTGCACATCAAACAGCAGTCAAAACAACGTTTTTATAAATGCGCACTTTCAAAGAACTAAGCGTGAATGAATTTCTGAGAACGATGTACGCCTACGCGACTCAAGGAAAGCTTTTGAAAATAAGGGATGGAATGGGGTAGGTTGCCGGCCTGCAGAAGCTTAGACTTAGCTTGTAAGTGAATCCGTATGTCTTGCTCTAAGAATTACGGGAAGTGAGAAGCTGTGTATGGGGCAACTTGAAATGTCGTTTTTTATTGTTGTATTTCGAAAGTGATTCGAGAAACTTTCAGCACTTTGAACGGGATACTTCAATACGTAGGCAAAATATTAAGACGTCAAACTAAACCATTTTTGGCCCTTTAAATTTTTATAACTACGAATATTTGTGGTTGTTGCGATACGAATTGGAACCAAATGCGGAACTTGTCAACAGAATCGGAAAATTCAATATTTTTACATTATGAAACTGTTTTTCTTCAAATTCAGTGATATTTTTGATTGCGAATAAAGTTCCCCATACTATCCTACATAACCCGTATGCACACCTAGAATAAGAAAGGCATCAACGATATTTGGCAGAAAGTAATCAGCTCTTCTTGAAAGTTACAATGAAGCCCTTGAAAATTGTAAACTTTAGTTGAGCTGATTACGAGGATCATATCACACCTTCCCAAACTTGTACGTTTCATGAACAATAGAGGAAAACATTCGTTGTAGTGTCTGGCTTAACTTGAGTAAGCAGTTGAAACTGGAAAAAAATTGAATACGATATACAAACGGGAAAATGTTGTTGAGTAAGTGGTGATGGTGGCGGTGGCAATGATGACGGTTGGTAAAGTGCATGAGAGCATATCAGAGGAAAAGCTGTACAAGTTTCCACTGAATATTCATAAGGTTTGGCTGGCAGGGCCAAAAATACGTATGGTTCACGCTCACCGAGGACGACGGAACTACGCAAAGTGGATTGTTGGAAAAGACGAGGAGGGGTCTCCAAAAGAGAAAAAGCTTTTTGGAGATTTTAGCAACAGAGCTTTTCGTCCCTACCACGTAATATAGCACACAAAACACTCAAATCAAATACAGACAGACTCTAATATAATGTTTCTACAAAAAGCCTTACTGGCAAGGATTCCTCTCAAGTACACTTGGATGCAGACGACAGAATGATATATCATTACAATATACCTTTATAGTGGGAAGCGCTTTTTATTTCTAATATTTCCAGAAAGAGAGCTGGAAAGCAAAAGCTTTAACGCTGAACCAGAGCCAAAAGCAGAAGCTAGAGATTAGAATTGTAAATGAACTACCTGCAAAAGAGATTTTCAATTGCATTCCCGGGCATTCCAGCCAAACTCATACCATTCACCATCATCATCACCACTTCTCCAGCTTTTAGTGGATAATATTATGGATAAAAAAAGAGGAAAAGAGAGAATTTTCTATTGCTCTATATCCACATCCACCTCGAGAAATATGCTTCGTTATTTTTTTCTCCTCTTTTTTATATAAGAATGAGGGTGGAAATTGCAAAGCATAATATGCATTAACAGCAACATCACTAGAAGGAGTAAAAGCAGGCTCGTTTTTCTTTTCTTTGGATTTTTTTTTACTTTAGGATCAAAATGAATGTTGCTTCATGTGTCAGACAGTTTGGAAGAATCCCGGGTATTTCACGGTAGTTTTTTTTCTTTTTCAGAGACTACTTTCCATTGTGATGTATAGCTGTGCACAATATGGGATGCTAGATGAGAGGATGATGGTGCCAGGGAATAGTTAAAATATACATGCATTTTCTCAACTACCTTTTACGAGAGGAAATAAGACGTCTTTGTTAATGTACGGATTTTTCTCTCATTTCTTGCCTCTTTTTTTCCTCCTAGTGGCATCATCACCATCAGGAGCACCAGCTTCTGCTAATGCCGGGGGTGTGAAAGATTTTATTCTTAAAACAGATTTGCATAATCTTTGGAAAGCTACGAGGATAGTCGTTGTTGCACAGCTTTCATCTTAATGCTAGTTTGGTTTGTAGAGATGTGCTCATATACCTACACATTGTGCGGATGAACATACGTTACTAGCTGCTCGCTGCTAATTCAACTTTTATACATTTCTACATTTTATTTTACTCAGCTTCTAGCTAAATGATAATAAGTACGAGCCAAAAAGCAGAAGCTTCAAATTCAAAAAAAAACTTTTTTTCTTCAATCCGCGCAGCAGTCCTCCTGTGGCAGTACATATGTGCAAGTGTGCACGGCACAGGGATATTTTTTATATTTTTTTTGAAAAGGAAAAGAAAAACGTCAAAGA
>JAHZNA010001955.1:0-11217 GCA_027743935.1 Sinodicranocentrus sp. ZH6
CAAAAATTTTACTGCCCCCCCTTTGGCCGAATCCAACCCACAGCTGACATTTAGACGTAAATGCATATGTATCAATTAATCGCTGAGTTGTGAGTTAGTGTAATTAGACAATCAATAAATTATTTTAAGGTTCAAATGTCGGTTCTGAAAATCGTTAACGTCATAAAAACAACGGACGGGTGACAGACAGAGCTGCTGAAGTCGATATTTGAGTTTTGATACTTATCGGTTTGACCTGTCACCTGTTGAGTTGACTTTTGAACAGAATGGGATGTGGTGGCCGATGTAGTCGCTTAATAATTGAACCATAGTTACTGCATGTGCTTCGCTGCTACGCAATGAGGATGTAAACATTTTTTAAAAATAAGAAGCACTTAAGTCCCTTGAAAAGATATGCATTGTTGTTGTTTTTCGTTTGTGCATGACTGATGCAAGGTTTGTTCGAAAAAAAATGAAGAAATGACAGATGTGGCCAGAAGCAATGAGATTTTTGACGAATGCACCACCCACGGCGAGAGTTTTCATTGTTCTTGTCTTCGCCGTTTTCCTCCCTTTTGTCAACCCATCCCTCCATGTGGACAGTTATGGAGTGTATCCGGTAGAGGCTGGGGACACTTCTATGGTCTTTTGTAAGTTTGAAATAAAGTTTTTTTAAAAATATAACAGCTGACAGTCATTTTCTAAAACAGTCAACAGTTAAGTGTAAACAACGAGTGTTGTGGATTTTACTGTTTCCAGATGCAAATGTTAGTCATCCTGGAGATCCTGGAGAGGAGGACATTATAGGCAGACTGGAGATGGAAAAGTGCTGTATGAAACTTTCCAACGGGACAGACTGTGAGGTGAGTGTGGTTTAATTATTTAAACTTGCTTGACGTTTACTAAAGAATACAAATCTGATGTTTGTTATAAATACGATTTTTTTTTCTATAAAACTATTGAAGACGATGAAGTTGATCGGCGGACTTGGATTGGTTTTCCACCCGAAACGGAATATAACGCTGCAAGCGTACTTTGTCAACTTTGATTTACTCGACCGTGAGGGTAACTGTTGCTTGAGGTTGATGACAAAACCCGTGAAATCCTCAAAGGACGATGACAACAGTCCTTGGGAAAAGGGGGAGGAATTTAATGTCACTTTTGATACTGTCTTACCTGAGCCTAATCTCTTGAACAAGTTGTGGAGTAAGTTGAAGACGTAGAATTTAACAGATAAAAGTGAGGAAAGGATTAAATGATTAAGAATAATTGTTTTGGTAATTTGTGTAGTCGCAGTTGGAGGAAGTATGGAAGGTCTGAAGATATGCAACTCTGACAATGACAATTCTCTTCATGACTGTGCTAATCAAGATTGTCACCTGAGATTTGGAGGAAAGAGGAGCTTCTACGATCCAGAAACGGATTCTTGCCAGGCTACTCAAGCTTGTGAGGGTGGAAAAGATTCTGTAAGTGGTAAAAACTGTATTCCCCATTTTAAACTAGTTTAAGCAGGATTTTTAATTAAAAGGTTTTTTGATAGATGTTATCTTCAGCTACTGGAGCTTGTCGGACCACCCACAGCATTAAAAACATTGGTCTAACGTTTTCTGCCGAAATGAGGTCAACTGATTCATCAGCGTCATCTGGAAAATCCCAAAATAACTCAAAAAGGCATGTAATTCCCCTTGACGAAGACGAGGACGACGTGGTACCTGTTTGGAAACCATCAGGACTTACTTGCATCCATGGAAAGCTCGTCACAGGCTCAAATGGTCTTCCAAATTGTACCTGCTATGGAGGCTGGAGAAGTGAAAGTGTGGAGGAGCAAGAAGGCAGTGCTGATAACTCTACCTTCAGTGTTACGCATCGGTCACCAGTTTACAAAATGTGCAGCATTCCACCCTCATTTTACGAGAGAGAAGAAATTGGCAGAGTATGTTTTAAAATTTTAAGGGGAAAATGAGGAATCTTTATAAAAAAAATAATTGTTTAAATTTTTATTTTTCAACAGCTGCTTATTGTCTTTTACGTCGTTGCGCTAATGATCGTTCTCGGGATAATTGTGGCTTGTATTTCTCGAAGAAATGGAGTCCGTTCAGGAAAGTCTTATTCAGAAATAATGGATGCTTCCAGCGAAGAGGAAATTGAAAAAGAAGAAGATCCAAATGCTGTACTTACAGAGATTGCGAATAGACGAGAGCCCCACAAAACCTCATCAGTTAAGGTATCCTATAATAAAGCATCTTTAATTATTAAAAATTGTAAAAGAAAATATTTAAAATGCATTTTTTTGCATAATCAAGGTAAACTACAAAAACGACAAAGCTCCACCACCTTCAGGAAGCAGTGCTCCGGCGCAAGAAAACGCCCAAACTTCAACAGAGATGTAGGAGCAAGTATGTCTACAGCAATGACTCCAAGTGATCAGTCTACCCTTGCTATTCTTGTAGATTCAGAGGAGAAGCTGCACTTTTCAAAATCTTCAGAAAACTTTTTGACACCAAAGGGAAGCCACAATCCTGACAAGGTTTTTGATGTCCAGGAGTTAGCAAGGAGGACACCAAGTATGGATGAGATGTTGGATTTGAGCAGCAAGGAAAAGATCAGAGCTCACATTCCCATGAATCCACTGCCACTGAATAACAATAACAATATCTTGGCGGACTACGCTATTGTGGAAATCCACAATCCTTTTCGGAGACCTTCCACACCTTTAACTTCCTCTTCGGAGACAATGGTCACTTTAAAGAAGAAGGAAGAGTGGGCTCAATACTTTAAAGCTGTGTCAGAGGAGGAGTTGAGGAACGTAAAGGTCTTCAAATATTCTGACTATGAAGAGGTGGATGAAGAGAATAATAATTTGGAGACAGGAGGCGCAAGTAAAGTTCAAAGTTTGCCGGAAATGCACTCCTCAGCAAGAATACTTGCAGAACCTCCAAAAGCCATGGTGCAAAAGTCAATTGAGAAAATGACTCCGGAGGAGTTTCAAAATAGGCAGATAGCGTACAGGATCTTGAGCTCATTGTCGATTCCAAGAGAAGAGCAGTTGCCTCCAACAACACAGTCGTATTTCAGACCATCAGCAAGTTCCATTTGGTCAAATGTCGCTTCAGAAAACGCCGAAGCTGTCGATCCAGAGGAGGCTTCGTCTTCGAAGTCGTCATCGTATGGAGATGTAAGACAGAGAAATATTTATGGAGATTTGGGAAGTGACGGGGATAGCGATGGAGCTCTAGAAACATTAGCAGAGTCAACAGGATCTTCATCTCTGGCTCGAGAGTTTCCTGCAATATTGAGATCTTCCGTGGAAGAAATCTTGGAGCAAAATGAGAATTCCTTTAAACATCCAGAAGTAGATATGCTGTCCTCGTTAAAGTCTATTGATTCCAGAAGCCTTTACCTCGAATCTGACCAAACTCCTTCTGACATTTACCCCAGTGACTTGTCCTCTCTTGCGTCACCAGCTAACTCTACTTTGGAATTCTGGAAGGCGAATGGATCCTCAAGTGAGACTCTTGTTCAGAGAAATGATTCCAGTGGTGCGACATGGGTGCATACTTTTGGAAGTAGCGGGAAATCTTCAACCGATCAAGCATACAGGATTAAGTCATCTTTAGAAAATGCCCTTAAATCTTCAAAGTCCAGGAGTGCCACCAACTTTTTCAAATAAACTTGCAAGCGTAGAAAAAATAGAAATGTTTAATTTTACAAAAAAATAAGAGCAAGCTAATAATTCAAATTGTTCATTAGTTTAAAATAAATAGTTTTGGATGATTATGCTTTTTAGAGAAATTCTCGTTTCCGAAGAGATTTTTTAAGTTTTAAGTCTATCAAACTCCAATTTTTCATGTTTTCTTTTTTTTTGTAAAGTTGACGCAAGTTGTTTTCATCGTATGTTCAGCTGAAGTAGTTTTCTTGATTCATCATGAAAGTTAGTTACTTTTTTGTGATAAGTTTGGCGACACTGGTCGCTGGCCATACTGATGATGAGGCTATAGTGCAATCAGAGCCGGATGATGACATATGCTTAAACATTACGTTGGACTCCCCTTGGGAAGAGCAATTGCCAATTCATAATTGCCAATACACGACGCACACTCATCCCAGACAAGAACCGAGATCTAGGAGGACACATGAGGAGCAAGAGAAGTTCCATTATTTAGCCATTTTCAATATTAAGTACGACCTCGACTTCCAAGAAGAGGGGGACAAGTGTAGTACAAAGTTGCAGGATGACTGGCTTCATGGGGATGATGGTCCATTGCCGTTGGCAAACTATTCTTTCAATCGCGTTTGGTACAAGAGGCTTTGCAGTTTTTTCTCCTTTTTGGAGTGCGTGCCAGTAGCGCAAGTACGAACAAAGATGAAAAATGTTGAAGGTGGGATTTTATATTTTACCAAATTTTGTGTCTTCTTTCTAACAAATTATTGATGCTTTGATTGTATTTTTTTGAAGAGATAAAACCTGATGGCCCCCATGAACACCATTATCATTTGGGAGGTTTAAAAGATAAGCATAATCATCCTAGAAGTACAAAGCACGACGTGGAAAAACCGTCTGGAGAAGCTCTTGGAGATAAGCATGGACACCATGATAACTCAAAGTTTGTTCAGGAGACTTTAAAAAATGAGAAAATCAATCACTTTCATCACGAAGAGCTTGTCAAATATAAAGACTCTGGGAGGAGTACTACAGGCATGGTCAGACTAGACATAGACGGCAGAGGTCCAGGTAAAGGTAGGCACAAAAGCGGTCCAGGAGGGGCTCGCGTGGAAGCGAGTTCTGTAAGAGGAAATGTACAAACTGTAGTGGTGCCCGAGTATCCTCTCGATGGCATCTGCATTTGTAGCGCTTTTGACCCAAAATATCCGAAAAGAAAGAGACCCCCTTATGGAATGGACTTTGTGGCAGATGCAGCCCGACCCAAGTGGTGTGTCGCTGCTCCAGGAAATCTCTGCGGGAGGATTTACATGAAGGCGAACACTTGGCCTGGACAAGACTTTGAAATGTCGGATCACGTCGGTTGTGCTCAAGACTATGACGGGGTGGAGTACGAGTGCGTCCAATGGCAAACTAAGAAACAGCAGAATTCAAGGGATTTTCAGCTCCTCACCGCAACCTGCGAAACGAAGCCTTTGGATGCTCACATCAATAAAGAGGCGGTGGCGGCGGAAAGAGCAATGAAGAAACAAAATGCGGGGGATCGAATGTCGAGGGGGAGGTGGGGTCTTGTTCCCAGTTTTATTTTAATTTCTCTCCTTCATCATTAAATATTAAGGATATATTATGGAGATTGTCACACAATTAAGCTAGTAGGTAGTCGAGAGTATAATTAAAATTAAAGTGGAGATACAATAAAGAATACTGAATATTTTGCTATTCACAAAAACTCACAGGAACCTGCTCTGCTTATAGTTGTGATTTTTTTTATGTGCCAAAAAAATTGCATACTTCAAACTCAAACTTTGGTTCCGTTCTTGAATTCTTGTTTAGTTTCCATTTGTGGAGGATGGAAACTCCAGAATTTATTTCCTTTCCCGAAATTCCCAGCTTCTTCCAAAGTTTCCTAAAAAAGAAATTATTCCAAATATTAAGCTGAAAAAATAAAAGTTACTTCATTATTTTTTTGTAAAAAATTTCATACCGGAAGACTTTGATTCAAGGTTTCAGGGAGAAAGGCTGAAGATAATATTCCAGCTATGGACATTGCACCAATGATAAACCAAGGGGCACCGGCGTCATAATTTTGCTGTAAAATTAAGTAGTCCATAGATAACGTTGAGTCTTCGCAAGTTCAAACATCTGTAACAAACTATAACCCCTTTCATACCAAATGAACAATAGCTGGCGTGAAAATCCCCGCAATTGACGCCACCGTCGAAGCAAATCCACTTCCTGTAGAGCGCAACGGCGTCGGGAAGATTTCTGTCGCTTGAAGGTACACCACCAAGAATGTGAGCGTTATCGAGAATCTAAAACAAGAGGAGAATCAGGTCACAATAAGGTCACCTGGTAATGAGCAAATATATCTTAAACACTTACTTTGCAATGACAGCTCCAATAATGGAAACAGTGACCCATGTATTATGCTCCGAGAAATCCGTAGCCACTCCGGCCAATATGGAGGCGGCAACGCATAAAATGAAAAATAAAACTTGAGTCCATCTCCGTCCAATCTTGTCGCAAAGAACACTTCCTAAAAAGCCTGCAGGCACTTCGATCAAAGCCAAGATGAAAAAGTTGATAAACTGATCTCCCGAAAGATTCTGGGCGTTGAGGGTAATGATGTAGTAAACGACGGCGTTCATTATCCACGAGATTGTGATAAGGATTGTATTCTTGGCGAGTCTTTTTTGGGAGAATAAGGTGAAAACTGATAAGCTCTGATTGGCTTGATCTTGCTTGATGACGATTTGCTTTAGCATGGAACTCATTTCTTGATCTGTGAGTCGATCTTGGGTTCCGTTTACTTTTGCAATCTTTTTAAGTATTTCCGCCACCTTGTCCACTTTTCCTATGGATAGTAACCAGCGAGGGGATTCGGGTACCCATTTGCATAAAACAAAGGCGAGAATGCATGGCACAGTAGTGGCAAGACCGATGATGTACCATCCTCTAGAAAATTTCGCGATCCAAGGAAGCGCAGCCATTCCAACCACCCAGATCATCCATGTCCAGGAGTATATCCAGGCGCGAAATTCTAGAGAAAAAATTGGTAATTGTGAATAATGACACTTGGGTGAGATAAGACCATTCCAAGAAATTCCCCTCGTTATGCAGATTGTTTACTGTTTACCTTTATCTGAAAATTCAGCTCCGATCATTGCTGGCGCGATGTAAATCATTGGAAAGCCAAGTCCGGTAATAACAGCGAAAGACATAAACATCCAGAAAGAGTCGACCACGTATAAGCTTGCTATTCTTCCGAAAATGTTGAGAACAAGGGTCATTATGAAGACGGGCTTGCGTCCAATCCTTCAAAAAAAATTGTTGGAAAAAATTAGAAAAAATGAAGTATTTTTTTGTAAAAAAAAATATAGCAAAAGGGATATTTTTTACCGGTCAGCTGCCCCGCCCAAGGCTATTGTACCGATAGCGTTCCCAACAGCGTTTGCCGTGAGGACGTACGTGGCCCATTCTGACTTTCCGCATACCCAATTGTATTCACTGGGAATGGTGTTGTCATAATCTCTTTTATCATATTCCCAGCCTGACATGCAGTCAACAATGGTTCTATTGTTGTCATACATTTGACATTTGCTAAGTGTTCCGTCAGCATCTCTAAAGGGAAAAAAACAGGTTAACTTAATTGTTATTATTAAATTGTTTGTATTGAGGAGGGTCACATATAATGACTTTTTAGGGACTTAATTTTCATGGGCGTTAATTGATTTTTGAGATTAAGATGATGGATGATTACCGTGGAATTGTGTAATTTCTCCAAGCGTCTAACGTCATCCCAGATTCTTCCCTTCCTGGAACGCTACACCAGTGATCGGGCTCATTCAACATGAATAAAAGATTAAGACCGAGAAGCGGCTCCATTGCAGTGATTGGGGAGAGAATCGCGTACAAAAAGAATTTCTGGTATTTCCCTTGCGACCCAATTATGGACAAAATGTCATCGAGATCGTTGACGCTTTTATATTTCTTCTCGTCAACCTTCTCATTTTGAATCTGAAAATGAAAAACATAATATTCTGAAAATCTGAAAATATTCAAGAAACAATTTCCGAACGTAAATAAATAAAAACCTAATCTTAATCTTACCTTTGGCGATTTTACCCCTTTAAAGCCCATACGTGGCTGCTGTCTTCATTGAGCGTATGCTCATTGTTAATATAACTCACACAAAAAACTGTCAATGTCAAAAAATAAAAATTCAAGGAGCTCGTCCCTCATCCAACTGACAGCTCACTGACAACTGAATGATGCAGAGACAAATCTCTTTGACAAGAGTAAAATTTGTCCAACAATGCAATTACAAATTTTAGCTATATCCCCTCATGTAATGCTTTCTCAGCAGAGAATATATAATATTCCTAGTAAAATCTGAGCACAGGATAGGATCACAATTTTTCACAAAAGAATCTCTTTTATGCTTTGCGTAGAATATTGAATGACCTTGTCCTTTCCTCAAAATTTCATGTCCTTGACCATCTCGTCCTCCCAGACGAGCACAATAGAACACAAACACTGAAATACTGAGTCAATTTTGAATGTAGGAAAATGTAAAATCTTTATAGGCTCGAGCAACTATAAACTTGTTGTTATTGCGCTAGTGTGGGAAACTAAAGTTTAACTTTTCATTTCTTAAGCACGTCTGGGAAAATCCTGGAATTTCGCAGACGGTAGTGAACTGGACAAAAAATTCTCTCTTTCTGGAAGCAGGATTTACACTGGACACAGGAGGAAAAGACAAAAGGAAATTGAAGTTTAAGTAGTTTGTGCAATTCGACCACGAAGAAGTTGACGACTGAGCGTGAAGTCGTAGATAACTGATAACTTGAATAATGTGTCGTGCCGTGACAAGACAAGAAGTGAAGTGAAGAAAGATTGTGACTGAAGCTAATGGGATGTGAATGAATGTGGTGATATATTGGTAATGATCTGAGAGAGGAAGGAATAGTCAAATAAAATGTATTTCTTATAGAGAGATTATCACTCGTTCGCGTGTAATTGCACACCACGGTAATTACCCAAACAGGGATAAAGTTCCACGCAAACAAATATTTTTGTCCATTTGAAATAATGAAGTTGACTCAGGAATAATAAATAAGTGATGGTAAATATCTGTGTGTGTGTTGCATGCAGAGACAATTGAAAATGTTCCTATTGTTCGGCAACCACACGAGTTAAAAAGAGAGATGTAGCGAGAAAAAAAAAGTGAATGTTGGATTTTTCAGAGAGTGCCGAGGTTGAAACAATGTGCATTACACAAATTGCAAGGATTTTAATGACTTTTTTTCATTTGACGGTTACAACTCAACGGAGAAGAATTGCACACAAAAGTTCTACAGAAATTGATGATGGTCATCGCGTCTAAAGGCACGACAAGAGTTGTCACGTCACGAATTATTGACAAAATGAGGGCGGCTAAGTAGCCAAGAGTTGTGGGTTATGCAAAGAACTAAAGTAAATGCACATTTAGTCATTTGTTGTATTTTGTGAGGAAGCATGTGCAGGTTTGACAGACAATGTATTTCATTGTTGTCATTCAATTTTTAGACATGTTTTCAGCTTGTTCATATAAAAATGCACAAGAGAGTAGTAGAATAGCAAGCAGGTACATGTAATCACAATCAGGAATCAGGATGAGATATTTTTTTTTACCACGAATACAAAAAAAATCCACTTAATTTACGGATCAGGCAAGACTAGCAAGTAAGCCTATAAATGTCGCACAGCAAAATACACACAAAGAATTAATTTAGCAGAAAAAAAAACTTTTTTGCTCACGTTCACTCTTCACAATATTCTCGATCAACTGCTTCCGTCCCACTAGGAAATTAAAATGAAGTAGGGGAGGCAGGACAAGAGGAGGCAAAAGGAATGTAGGATATATTGTTGTAAAACAGGTGATAAAACTGGTCTAGTTTTTCAGGTGCGGATGAAGGAATCACAAATTACAACTGCTTCAATATACCAACGAACGGATATATAAGGTCAACAAAGAGTCTGCTGGGATGTTGGTTATCTTCTGGTTTTTATGCTAATATCCTACCTCCAATTATATTTCTCACAGTAAAATTATACAAGGGGCTTATTGGAATATAAATAATATATTTGCACATCTGCAATCTGCATAATGTGTTTTTTACTGTGGAGGGAAGGTGTGAGCGGTGCGAGAAGAGAGGAAATTAATGAAGTGGAAGATGAGTGTGGTTCACCTGAGTCAATATATTTTAGTGCTGACGCGAGTCTAATTAATGCTCATGCTCGAAAGTTTATTTTTTTAACTAGTAGAATTTTGTTGGATTTGGTGTTTGATTGATGGGATAAAAAAGGGGGAGATGAGTCTTGGAATTATTGAGTAAAATTTTCCAATGATGGGAATGTGCGTTTAAATAGTTCTTTTTAAAGTGAGTAAAATTAGATGTGGAAAGAGAGAGATGCTAAAATTAGGAGCAAGGATGTGCATAAAGAGTTACTTGGAATGTGGGCAAGATAAGGATTCTGAGATTGTTGCGTTATGAGTTAAATTCCTTGTATGAATTATTCATTATGGATGAGCTAGTCAAAACAAAGTTGTTATTTGGATGAGGGAGTAAGCTTGGAAGCTTTTAGGGAATGTTGCGTACAAAAACAAGTCATGTTAACATCGTCATTAAAAGGATTGACTCATTTTGAGTATTCCTGGAATTTTACTGTTAAGTAAACTTGCGCCTGTTATCAATCAACCTACTTGTGGCTTATCTCAGTTTCTTTGCATCTCCAAATATGGTTATGGCTAATAGCTATTGGCTGGTATCATTCTTTGGATTTCGCATCTATCTGTAATGGAGACTGAGTATCCATATAAAATAAATAAGGTGACGTTAACATCATTCATGCAGACTGGATGTTGAATGTTGAATTAACAACATTTATTAAATATAATGGTATAGTCTAGTTTAAAAAAAGTGTAACGGCACGCTTGAATCAATACACTGTATACATGCATGCTAATCGTGATAAATAAAACCTTAGACATGAATTCACACGAAGGAATTCAAAAGTAAATGCGAGAAGCGTGTGAATCTGTGTGATACTAATCTAATTACAAGTTATGGCTAGATTACACATAAAACAATGAGCGGTGCGAATATACCTAAATGATGTAGTTATAGATAGACGAAAGCAATCCCACTTCCTGTGATATGCAAGGGCGCTTGAAAGATAAGATCTTATTTACCTGGATCCATTCGCTAAGTAATAAGAAGGATGTATTCTTGGCAAGTCTTGGTTTTGAAAATAATTTAATATCTGGAATTTTATTCCTGTTGATCCTGCTCGAATGGGATTTTCTTGAGCATTGATTGCAATTCCTGCTTTGGAACTTGGAACTTCCTTCGTTCGATTCCGCCTGACAATTGATCCAATGATTTTTTCTACTTCCTCAACCTTCCCAACAGACATGACATGGGCCTTCGAGACGACTCGGGTACCTTTCTACCTTGTTAAATACCCGCCTACAACTGTTCCATATAGCTTGCTGTGGAATCATAAACCATGCATGTTCGAGAGAAAAAATCATT
>JAHZNA010001956.1:0-10759 GCA_027743935.1 Sinodicranocentrus sp. ZH6
ATTAACGTGCTTTGAGTGAATATTGGAGTGGGAGAATTACATGTGGTGCAATTGAAATGAATATTGCATTCTGATTATTACATTTTGCAAACTTTGGTTATTAAGTTCAACATTGCGCTCACAACTTGATTTTTCAAGGCTTGCTTGAATTTACGTTATTTACGTTAAATTCGTGACAAGAATTGCAAACAAGTACAATCATTGATGGGAGTAGATGTGGGATTGTGTATGATAAGAATGCTAAAGAGGTTCAAAGGGAACAAGTCAGAATTGAATAAAAAGTTAGTTCAACCACAATAAAGCCTTCTTTACTTTTAGATTCTACTCATTCGCACCTGTTTCACTAGAGTTCTTCCCATTATAGTGTCGTAACAGTAAAAAACTGCTGAACGAAGTGTTTCTTGGGGTGAACTATTACATTTGTAGAAGCAAACAGTGTTTTCGTGAATACTTACGGTTTGTATTTTGTATTAACAGAATTGTTAGCTTATTGCGTGAGTATGAATAAAGGAGACTATACAGTATTAGTTCATTCCTTGTTTATTCGGTTGATGAGATGAGACACATGCTCAATACATGGGGCAGGCGTGTGAAGAAAACGTACAATCCGTTGAAGGCTTGCGAAATGGGATGTGAAGTAGGTCCAAATTGGGTTTTCTCTATCAGTCAGTATCATATCAGTATTGTCGAAAGCGAATTTTGCTATATTAATAGACCAGGATAATATCATTTGGAACAGCGGAATGAAAGGAATGCTTTGGAAATCAACAAGGTAAAAATAAAATTAAGCAATCAGTTTTTAAATGCATCTAGTCAAAACACTTCTCTTTTTTCAAAAATCCGGTTTTACTCATTAATATTTTGTTTATTTATTTGTGGATAAATTACGGGTTGACGATGGCAAAAGTCTTACAACATGCATTTTCTATCTGGCACAGGCATTGGAAACTACTTTCTCAAGTGTGAAAATGTCAAAAGTTGGGTAAATATGGATTGGTATATAATCCACAAGCAAAGCTTTCTAAGTTTCATCATAAGTTTCATTGGTTTGATGGCGTCGAAGGAAATTTCATCATGCGCAATGAATTATAGAGATATATATTTAATGAGAAAGTGAGGAAGAAAATAATGGGAATATGCTATTTTGCAACATTTAATAGGAAATGGTAGGTAGGGACAAGATCAAGTACCAGATAGTGCTCGACTTATAGTCAGTACTCTGAGAATCGTAATATGTATATGCCAAGCCAAGACGAAGGTCTTGAGCATATCGACGAGTGTGGTGAAAGTTGTTAATCTCACGTAGCCCCAAAAAGCTTGTATACACGAAAGGATTCCGTTTTCTCATTCCTCTCATTCTCATCGGTAATTTCTCCGCTGTAAATTACACTAATAAAAGACTCACATTTACCAGGACTGAATGGAGGTCTGGTGACGTCATTCAGGTCGGACAGAATGAATTTGTATGAAAAATAGGCTATCATCAGGATGGCAATGAGCTGAAAAAATCAACCAAATCAAAAATAACATTGATATTGTTTGATGAGATGTGAAAAGGTGAAAATATTTTAGGAGTCTTATTAGCTGGAAATTATATCTAAAGTTTAGTTTTCAAAGAAAATAGTGAACAGCAAGTTTCTGCTCTTGGAATAGGAAGTACTCAAGCTTCTAATTGAAAATCAAGGATCACTATATAACCAGCAGGGCGTGGATATACAATGTAAAAGTGGAATGACAAACCATGTCAATCCAGGAGATGAACCGAACATGTTTTCGATTACGAAGCCGTATTGCTTCATACTCCATGTCGAAGAAGATAAATAGGGGAGTGTTGGGGGAAGGTGTGGGGGAACCTGCCTCTTCCTCTCTCTCCTCTTGACAGGTTGTCGTGACCGATAAAATCGGACACGACTGTGAGCCCCTAATGGTGACAGCTTGTCAACTTGTACAATTCAACCTTCTTTGTACTTTTTACGTATTCATCAAAAGACGTTTCATTCCCTGCCAGTTTTTTCCCTTACAAGCTAAAAATCACATTCCATCACATCACGTCCCTTTAAAATGTTCCTTTCTTGTGAAATAAAAGCTGCTTAACTCATGTGAGAGACATTAGGAGGATCATATCATCTCATCGAGACTTGCCTCTCACCGGCAGCAGAACTACTTTCTTTTTGTCACATCAGCGCTCTTTGAACCCAAATCCATCTTTCACCACTAAACTCAACAGCGATTCACTTTGAATCACAATTTCTTTCAACTGATCTGGATGGTATGTAGAGTGGTTGTGGGATGATGGAGCTTCGTCCAAACGTACCCGCTGACGATGATAATGATGATAGAACTTGTACATACTTAGGCGTGTATGTATATGCATGCTGAAATCCAATTTTATCCTTTTGACTAGCGGTACTAAGGTGGTAAACTAATAGAGGAGAAATCGAACATCCATACTTCTCGTACCACGCATCGAGTAGTAGCCAAGTGGCAATGGGAGTCCCACCTCTTCACACAAACGCTGATTCTTCGTGATACGGACACTTTTTTAGCTAATATTACGTGTGTGTGCGGTATGAATATGTAGTACACCAGAGACTTTATGCATTCAGTAAATACTTCACAAAAGGAGCACGTGAGACCACACACAAGTATGTATGTAGTATAATACCTATACATAGAAACATTGCACTTTACTTTAACTTCGCAAGACTTGAAAAAGACAAGTGAGAGGGTTGGTTTCCGCTCTCTCCCTCTTTGTCGCCTTCTCGTTTGATAGTGTTACAATCACACTTTCCTCCTTACAAGGTTTCACTTTAAAGACAGCTTCATCACGATGATGATGATACTTGCTCCTCTTTTGATGTCACCGGAATAGGATTTGAGCATACTTCATGTGAGTAATGTAAAGGTTACATTGTGTCAGCGGGCCACTCAAATCCCGCTATCCATCCCATTTCATGAACCAATAACCACAAAAGTAGCATTTATACCGGTGAGCGATTTATCCTTTCCATCATTCCGAAAACACTCATTCCTCGTCTACTCTCTCTTCTTTTGTTTAAATCGGAAACGGGAAAGATGTGCTTGCAAGCGTTATTATCATTCCTCACACAAATCTCAGTTGCACTGACATATCGAACATGGAATTGTGCCATCGGTAACTAGTTACACAATTTTTCTTCTAGCAGATCAGCAGAGTTGGTTATTTGAGAAAATTGGCGGAGACTAAAGTGAAGTATTCCCCGATGGAAACCATGAGCAATATCATTGTCTACGAAAATAGGAGAATGGACAGTGTAGGAGAGGTGCTTTCTTCGCCAAATAGCGCATACCTGGAATTGTCAAAGTTGCTTTTACCCATCACATTACTTCCACTTCTCTCCCATCCATTTTCCTCTCTACACAGGCTCTGTCATATTACTATTTCAGCAGACTAAGGATAGCTGCTGGTGACAACGTGGTCTGTTCAGCCGTGTTAGCAAATAACCTGTCCGTCTTCTCCCTTCAGTTCTATTTCTTTTGGGTTTTTGTCTCTGTGGGGAGAAATCACAATCAAGCATGAAATCAACTTCCTTTTGTAAAATGAACTCATCCCTTACTTCATGGAGGCAGTATATTCTTAACGCAATTTATAATCTTACTCGTATTTACTTAAAAGGGGATTACGGTTGGTCAGCCAAAATCCTGGCGCTGTTAAGATTCTTAGAAGTAAAGTATGACATGGTCCATGCATATTTACGGCTTTGTGTTGAGCTATACTTTTGTTCAAAAGAAATGACATGGGCTTGTAATATTTCAACACTCAATACATAGCAATTTAAGCATCAAACATGACGAATGTTTGAAATAGATAACTGACAATCATCTGATTTTATCCTGTAACACATCCTGTCATAAGTCATGGACGGACACATAAAGAATGTATTTAAAGCAACATCACGAATCATGCTGTAAAGTTAGTTGCTTGCCTTTATATGTTATCTCTCTCTACGTCACACATATACATATACCTACATATGCGATTACATCTATTCCTTCGAACTCGTTTGACAGTGTTTACCTAAATTGCATCAATTCAATTTATCGTTTCGTTTCACGAATTCGACAGATGACATTTCTCCTTCCTCCTTCTACATACCAAGGAACTGGTACAACGTAACAAATGTACCTTAGACCACGAGCTCAAGTGCCAAGAAAATTGAGACAAAAAGGGCCAACGAGCAAGAGAAAGGTAGACGGGGATAAAACTTTTCACAATGGCCTATATGGTGTCCAGATAGCTATAGCTATAAATATACATGTACCCTAAGTTATTACGTTTATATACTCTGCAATGTAAGGAATATACCAATTCGGCATTTTGCATGAAACACAATTTAATGATTTGAACGGTGAAGCAGCTTGTTTCGATGTAGACTGGACATATGGACATTCATTGGTTACCTGTTCATTTCATCTTCGTATTCATCAAAGCACTAAAAGTTTTCGACAGCATATTGCAATCTTCAGCTTGATATATCCTAATAGGTTTGTTCTGACAAACTTTCCAGAATTGCAACTCCAATATATGCATTACAAACTACTACTGTTTTTGTGAAAGCAAATCGAGAGAAGCAAAATGAGAAAAAAGGAATATTAGGTATAACTTGTAAGGGCAATGATTTTGTTGTTACACAAGGAAAATGGCAATAGTTCCAGAAAGGGCAAGTTGGTTCTTATTTTTTCCTCATTTCTCCTCAACTTTGCAATCGTCTCCAGTACTCATTCCTCACTCATGGGAAAATTTGTTTTATCCCTTACCCAGCACAGTGTCAAGTTATTCTCTGATGTGAATCCTAAGATGCTTCAACCTTTTCCAGGAAGGTTGGGAAAGTAAAAGAGTAGGAGTTGGTGTTGTGGCACAGTTTTTGTTATCTATTCTTGCTATACTTTAGCAGCAAGGAAACGTACAAAATGGACGTATTTATCTACCTTGCTAGATTCTGAAAATAGCTTTGAGAAACTAGTTGTTTCGTCCTACTAGCACTCTGCTAATAATAATACACCATTGCAATGCAACAACTTGGAGAGAGCAAGTAAGCAAGAAAGCATCAAATATACATAGGACGCACACACAAAACTACTTCCACTTTCCACACTGGGAACAGGACCACAGCGGTAAAATAATCGAAGCACGTTATATGTTTGTTGATGGAGAGAAAATAGTACTCGGCCCGTCTGCTTGTTGTCCATGTTCCATTGGATGAAGCACGCGGTATTAAAAAGCTTTACTGTGAAGTACGACATATTATTATCTGTGTGATCTATACCGAGGAGAAAACAAACCTAACCAAAGAACTAACTCAAAGGAGAGAAAATCTTTGGGTTTTCCTCTAGTTTTCTAGGAAAAGTGCTCTTCCAAGAAGACCGCTACATTTTCCAAATATAAATATATATATATCTGTACCTTTAGAAATGGAGGCAGTCCTGACTCTCTGCTCTGCTTGTCTTGCAAGTTTACGAACAGAGTAAAAATATTAGCGTACTTTGTATTATGCCGTGGTCTGTGTGCATTCTTTTCTCCTCCTTGTGTAAAATTAACCGCACCGAAATTGCCACTGCTAATGGCCACTGGCTCACTTTGAGCAGCTCACAACGATGCTTTATTCACTTCCCTTTGTCTGGCAAGTATGTAATCAAGTTAAGTTGTCTTCTCCAAGTTTACTTTTCTCCCCTTTTTGGATATCTATAGCGTCTTAATAACTCGATTCCGTCAGCTAACCTAAAACTAATTGAATTGATCACCGGCTTAGCCACAAAATTGGTCACATCTTCCTCTTTCTCTTTTTGTGCTTTTAGTATCTCAAGTCCCTCGCTAACGTCATTAGCTTGTGGCACTTTCCTCCAGAATAATGCATTGATTTTTTCGCACAATCCTCTTACAACCCTTTTCTCTATTTATTTTAATCACAGCAGCGACTCAAAGCCTCCCTGGTATTTATTTATGAATGTATCTACGTCACAGATTTATTTCACTTTATTTACCGGGACAGCACCTTACTTACACGTCTTTCAAACAATAAGCACTACTAGTTAATATTACGTGTATAGTGTTCAAAATAAATTCAAAAGTGGCTATAAATCAACAAGACAATCATAGCTGGCGACTACAGCTGTAGCTACTTCATGCCTCTATGCAAATGAGATTTCGTGAGAGTGCAATCTTGAAAACGTCAAAAGTGAAAAGATCAAAATGCCATCACTCGCACCATTCCAAATGGCACGGTTGAGCAGCATCAGACAAAGGACGATTCAAAGAAAAAATTCTGCGATTACTATACAAGTCGCAGAACTGAACGCTTGACTGCAAAGATTAATTTCGGTCGTGGCACTCGAGGAAACAACTAATTCCATGATAAAATCTAAACTTCTAAAGTCAGCTTCCTTGGAAGCTTGTCAGGTAGCTACTGTGTAGCTTCTTAAGAAAGAACAACTTGTGACTATTCATTTCTCTTTTTTACCTCCTTCCTTTCCCTTGTGCTCCTAGAGCGCTGAAATCCCTTGTTACTTTTTCCTTCTCCTCTCCCTTCCTGACTTGCCTCCCTTCTGCAATGCAATGCAATGCAAACTTGATCCGGAGCGTAGCTGAGCTCAACTGCTTCTGCCACTTGCCATGTTCTCCACTTTTCTCCTAAAAACTTCTCTCCACACTCTTCATTCCCCTCTTCTTTCTCAATCTGCTCACTTGCGACCACTGCCACATATTATATTCTCTTGATGATGATGATGACGATCGTGTGCTTCTGAAATGCTGGATACAAGTATGATGTTAGCTATTTACAGGGATATACACGGATACCAGTTGGTCGACATTTTAGCAGAAAACTTATTTCCACGAGCTAGGCATATATATGTCGGAGCTCAGCTTAGGTAGGAACAACTTTTAACTGTTTGTTTGCACTCACATTCATTCGTGTTTTCTGTCATGACTTTGGAGCACAGGAGTTGAAACAAAAGCACTACAAAACAAAACGAAGCTGAACAAATTTACAACGTACCACTGAAAATTCTTTAAAGGACAGAAGAATATTTACCACATGATGATTGCCGTGACACAGTGACACAATAAATAAGTAGCGAGCTCAATATCAGCCAAACAGGAATATCCATTCTAGTATACTTTGATTTATTTGTTGGCAACTTCAATTCATAGAGCTAAATGTATAAAATTGAGCAATCAAATGCAATGCAAGGGCTAGAATATAACTAATATTCATTATTTTGCATGATTATTATTATTATTATGCATTATTTTGTGATGTTAGGACGATGCAAATATTGGAAATTGTTCAAATTAATAGTTTATGTCGAATACTTACGGTAATGTACTGAATTATTGCTTTTATTTCGAGACAAAAATCTGGAAAGCAAGCTGCAATATACAGCAAGTGAGTACTTTACAGCATAGATTTAAAGCACTTCACAGTTTTATAGGAGTAGCAGTAGCATTTATAGTATGATATATTATTAGTAGCAGGGTTGTTTTTGTTCTAAAAGAGAGTTTTAGGAGGATTTACATGAGTTGAAGAGAGGAATTTAAACAAATTTGCGAAAAGACAATTGGCTTGAAGCAGCGTATGAACAGTCAGCTAAAAAGCATTTGTGTCTCCAACTACAAAAAAAAGATTATAAGAGGCTGTAAGATTTCACTTGATAAAAAAATCGCCAAAAATGTATGCAGGAAGCTTTCTTTCTGACACATACCTACGCAGACACGGTTCCATAATATTCCCTGGTTGCTCGCCGTTGAGAGAACAGGAAATGGTTGCTCGGCTGATTGCTTTTTGCATGCTCTTGCAGCATAAAGACCAGCAAATCCTACAGTGAACGGATCGTGAGCAAGAAATAAAAAATTGCATTGAGAAAGAGAAGCAATAGTGTAAAAAATTATCAAATGAGGAGATGCATGTGATAAGCTAAAGAAAAGGGTTTGAGAATAGGACCCAAAGGGTAGCAAGCTTGTTTCCTCCCTCCATTTTTTCACTTTCACTCCTCTCTTCTCCTTGTCTCTACTTCAGCCTTTTTTCATAGTCATTCAAATAACTTGCTAACTTACTCATTCCTCCTAAGAAAAAAAAGCAATGGAAAAGAAAGAGTTATAGGAAGATGGCTAAACTCAACGTGTACTTTACCCATTCTGCATTTCCAAGTGAAAAGATTCTTACAAGAACCATAGTTGGCATGAATAGATGCATACTATTTTCTCGAATTTTTCTTCTATGGAAGGTGCTCTTCTTGGTACTCACGATTTGGGGCAATAACAACTTAAATTTATTGCAGAATCAGGGCTAAAAATGGAACGAAAAGATAACCGGCTGGTCTTGTCGTTACCCAGTATTTACAACGTTGGGAAACCAAAACATGTACATACATGGGATATACATGTATGTTTATGTACATAAAAGAGGAGCAGAGAAACATAATGTTACACAAATGTCGTAATGTATCTTATTTTTGATTGATGTGATCTTGTGGAAAGTGTAGCTGGAAGGATAATGGCCTAGCATCCAAATGCTTTTTAAGTAGGTAATGATGTACCTAACTCAAGCTGATGTGAGTGTGTATATGGCCACCTAACCAGGTAACATCTGTGTGGTGATGCCTTGTTTCCATCTTTAGGTTTTAACACGGTTTTGTTTGGTGGTGATATGTGATTTTATAAAATGCTTATATGAATCCCACGTCTCAAAAACTTTCCACTCTCGTTATTTCAGCTGGAGGATGAGCATCAGGATTGATAAACAAAAACAAAACAGGAGATACATGCGTCCGCTCGTACCGACTGCTATGTTTTTCTAATGCCATTTTCTCTCAAAATTCAGCTCAAAAGGATCAAATGGCTTGTGTGATACAAAAACAAAACAGGAGATACATGCGTCCGCTCGTACCGACTGCTATGTTTTTCTAATGCCATTTTCTCTCAAAATTCAGCTCAAAAGGATCAAATGGCTTTAGATTCGCACGCAGAAAATGTACTCATAAAAAAGTCTTCAACCCCTTGAAAACCATGTGGGTTTGGACCGGAGGCATTTCCGCTTTTCCCTTTCTAGCAAACAACTGTGGAAACATTAAATCGCTCCCAGACTCAAAAGAACTACCGTTCTGGTAGTAATGTAATGTCGTTTAGACAGCTTAATTAAATCATGTAATTACAGAAAAAAATACTAACTTTGGGTTCGCTATGATTTCTCCTCATTTCAAAGGCACACCATAAAAGCCCTTTTAGCTGTACTCAGGGAACCCAGCAAGGGGTTCTTTTATAAACCTTTAGAAAGGTAACAAGACAACTCGTGAGTTATTATTAGCAGTGAGATTTTAAGAGACTCATATGAAAACAATATTTTCCTTTGTGTTTAATTTTAGCACTGTCTATCGTCAGGGAAAAGCTGACTTTCATTGGTTTTTATAACCTCATATAGACTACCATGATGATGCGTTTGGGTGCACACTTATGGTACTCAACTTTTTTACGCGTTTGCTGACACACATAATATGCATACTTTTTTAATATAGTGCTGTTCCGTGAGCAGACAAAAAAGGCTTATCGCCCTATACACCTTTTGTTGTCCTATGTATTACACTGATACACATTCTCCACAAGACTGAAACTACTAAGGTAGTAAGCTTGAAAGAATAATGGATACAAAGTGTTTTCCTGAAACGGAAGTAATGCAGTCTGAAATCTGTTGTTAGCCATGGAGAAGGAGCCATTTCAAGCACTAGTTTTTTTTGCCATGTTTTTCATCACAACTTTCTTCGACTACAACAAGGGTGAGAAGACTAAAGAAATGAATATACTTAATATTGTTTGCATAGGAAATATATACACAATATAACCTCTCTCCCTTGTCCCAACCAGGCTACTGATTGTTAGTCATCCCTTCGCCGTAGTCATCCCATCCACGGGTGGATATAAATGTCCGGTAAAGTGAAAGCATTTAGTTTCATTTGGCAAGAAACCAGAAGGCAATAATGTAGCGGAGCTTTAGGTTCGAATCCGCGACGGGTTTTACAACAGCTCGCAAAACATCGCCGCGCTCATTATGTATTGCTAAAGTTTGAGCTTAAACTACCAAACTTTCTTGTTTTTCTCCCGTGCTTAGCTCCTCTGCAGTTATTTTACCGTCTATTCCTCTCAAAGGGAGTAAAAGAAATATTGTGAAATAAGAATAGCCCCCATAGATTTTAACATAGCTCCTTCTCAGCCATACTGCATTATTTGTGAGACGACAATTTAAAGGTGGAGAAAAGAGTAAAATCCCTTGTACCACAGGGAAAAAGGACAAGACTCAAAACAGCGCTTGTTTTGGCCTTATAAACACAGCCAAATCAGAATTTGTTTGTTTATTTACAAGCTTTTCACTCTTCTTTTTTGTTTCCCGAACACGGCTATTCGCTAACTTATATTGAATGGGGGGATAGATGGTGACGGAAAAATAAAGCAATTGGCGACTGGTTTTTTGGCTTTTGCTAACTTCTCCTCCCATTATAACGTAACGTATGTAGATGGTGGTAAAATAAGGTAGAGTTTATATTTTAGTTGGAAAAGTTTTGAAAATTTGGAGGGGAAAGAATTTCAGAGAGAGGATTTCCAGTAAATGCTTCGTATTTTTTCGCTAAATATGTACTTCGGAGAAGAGTGCGGGATGAAGGTGCCGAGGAGGAGTACGTTATGTGCTGTAGTATCAGTATTTTTGTGACTTTTGATTTTTATGGCTTTTAT
>JAHZNA010001957.1:0-21722 GCA_027743935.1 Sinodicranocentrus sp. ZH6
CCCGCTCTACCCACTTATTACCCAAAGTTTGAGTGAAACACCAGGAAAATGTCTCCAAGTTATCTTCCCCGTCAAAACTTCTCACATATGCATATCATCCACGCTCCATTTATAAAATTGGCTATAGCCTTGAATACATTTTTCCCTGGATAATACAATACGCTTCAATAATGGCCATGATTCGAAAATATGTTATTCATTCTCGCATCCTCCAAAAAATGCTGGAAGGATTCAAAAAGGAAGTTTGTACTCACGTCGTCATCACAAGGTTTACTAAAGGTGCATTGTGCACCATATCCTGAATATCACATGATCATATGCTATCTCCTCCAATGAAATAGTACACTGCCTGTGAATGAGAAGAAGTCAATGGCGTGAAAGGAAATTTGGATTCGAATAGAACTCCATACAAAGAAGAAGAAAGTAGAGTGAATTGAGAAGAGAAATCTATGACTCTCAAATTTCTCTTTTGATTCCTCCAAGAAAAAGAATTGGTATGTGAGGAGAAAGCAAACAGAGTCAATTTTTAGTATTATATTACTTCATCTGCTTTAATACTCTGTACTCCTCCCAGAAGCAGGTTTAGCTTGATTTTTTTCTTTCTCATTCACTTTCCATGTTTACTGGAGCCTCAAGGATAAATCTTTTTCTTCTTCTAAAAACCCATCGTTTTCCTTCCTTGGGACAGTCGCATAATATATTGAAGGAAAATCTGTATATTTTCCTTTGTCACGATACTCTACTCAGGAGAAAAGGGGACCAGTGACAATTTCAAGTTTAACCACAACCTTCCCAGCTTACCTTCCTATCTGTCAAAGTGAAAGCATTTGATGGTATTCGGGAAAGAAGATGACTTGCTTTTGGATGAGTGCTGCAAGCACGTAGTTTTCAAGCTCTTTCCAGCTTCCAAGAAAAGGGAATCCACATGGCGAAGGGTAGTTTTAGTATGCATTCGGGAAAGCGTTGGAGAAAGGTGCCACCATCTGTGACTGTCACTTCAGCAGCCAGCCGTGGTTGTAATAGACAAATGAGCGTAATAAATAGGATTGGCACGTTTTATTTTGCACTCTAATGACTCAACATTTTGCAAATGATTTTCTATTCCATGCCAGCCCCTTCCATAAAGGGTTGTGTGTGCCCTTCCAGTGGGAATATACATAAGGACATGGAATATCAAGGATGAAAAAGCGTTTTCACTGAAAGAGTCAGCCAGTCAGAGAATGACATGATGCTAGGTGACTCCTCTCCTCTGTCTGGGGTCCCCAAGTTACAAAAGATATATTAAAGAGACCTGACATGGAGTTTTTACACGACATCCCTTTTAATAACAACTGCTTCATCATATCTCTCTCTCTCAGAAATTTTCAGTTATTAACGGAAGAGAAAAAAATTCCATTTCCTACCCTGGAGAAGTGAAATGGATGCTAGAGACATGATTTTGTCTTGCCAAAGCGAGGATTCCATTTGTATGCATTGGGATATACAAAGCATATAAATTCCTTTCCGTCCTTATAATTTTTCCCCTCTGAGTGAAATATGAGCCTAGACATGTTTTCTATTTGGATTTCCGAGAAAAAGGGGAAATATTTGAAAATCGGTGGACACTCATAATAGCTTAGGGTGGAGAGAGGAAGCTGCATATTTTATGGGTGGGATATTCTGCCAATTTTCTTGTAAGGATTCTGTTGAATTTTTTTCCTACAAAAAACACCACCCACCAGGAAACTGATATTTGACTGCAAGAGTTAAAATTTTCCACATGTGTTTTCCACCCTGTGCAAAGTGGATTTGGACATTTTCCGAGAAATTTGAGATCATCCTCATCAAACATAGTCGTGCCTGTTCAAACACCTCTGGATGAATTCATCATGTACGCACCTATAAACATGTTGAAAGTTGTCCTAGTTAAGGATATCCTTTGAAGAGCCTATACATATTATACAGAAAGCAAGGTCTATATAAGATGGTCATAACATCTGGGAAAAAAGTTGTCTAAAGTTGAGACCGAATGGAGGACACAAGGACAAAACCAAGTCGCATATTATTTTAAGTCGCATATTATTTTAAGGGAAAGCCACAACGAGACTATCATCCACACCTGCTTTATGCATTTATTCATGTGCCAACTCCACTTCTCGCCTTCTTTCCTCCTGAAACAAACAACAGAAGTGGGAAGGGAGCTTCCTTCTCAAGTTTTTCAAAGTGAGCACTCACTCATACCCGTTTCCCATTTTGAAAAGCCCACCCACCACACATTACGACAGGAGGAAATCAAAGTAAAGTCCCAAAAAAATATTTCCCTTATCTTCTGGTTTCAGGCTAACCTCCAGATTTCCTTCCTATCGCTGTATATACTTATGCTTGATGGAGGAAAAAGCGATTACGATGTTTTGTGGTTTTTCTTTGCCACACTACCACTCAAAAACTCTCACGTTGACTGGTAATGGCAGTCAAGAGAAAGTTTTTCGTTTCGGTTTGAACAACTTTGGAATGACAACGACCCCAGGTAGGGAAAAACTTGGAGAGGTATATGAGTAAAAAGAGAAAATGACCTTGTAAATCAAATGCCTACGGTTTCTGATGAGCTTTCTTAAATAATTCAACAAAACTATTTTTACTGCTTGTGTATCATCTTGTGTGAACAGTTTTCTAAGATATCTCCAGAAGACGTGATTTGTTTTCAAGAAAAAAAGAGATATCTACGCAAGATAATTTTTTTCTCTATGGATTTTTGACTGATATTTTTTTTCTAAAAAAAAGGTCACACCAGTTCACACACCACACACGTGTGGCTGAAGAAAAGAAGGAAAAAAGTACCAAACATTAATACACACGACACACCATCTCGCTCACCACCCACGAGACATCTTTCTTCCCAATACAAACATTACTTTTCTCAGAAAGCCCATTTATCTTTCTAGTTATTCCCTCCAAATCGTCGACTTTTTGGTAAAGGAAGCGAACCGCTAATTGCTAATTTCCTCCTTTCACCCTGTTAATTTAGCTCAACAAAATAATTCCCATTATCATGTCAGGCAAATTGTGATTGCATGCTGGTTTACAAAGAGCAATTAAAAGGGTAGTCATCATACTCCACATCTTCTGCGGTGTACTTTCGGTAGAACATCCAGGGAATACACTTTCGCGGTGGAGAGATGCTTCCTCTCAATTCATGCATATATTGCATTTCCCCCTTTTCTCTCATCTCTCTCTATCCCGTGCAGTGGAAAAGGAGAAGAAAGGAGAATAATGAAAGGGAAATTTTCCTCCAGTGCACAGAACACGCATGCATCCACACACACACACAACTACATGCTTTTTCTGCTAATTTGCTAAAATGTAAACTACTACTGGTTTTTGGCATTGCAGCAAAGTGAGAAAATTCTAATGAGTCATGTCTTTGTTTCTCTCTTGCACACAGGCAACCTTCCAGCGGCAATGCAGCACGGCGGCCAATTAAAACTGGAATATCCTCTCACCGTTTTCCTCCTCAGTTTATCCATCCTCATTCTGGGGACTTAGAAAGAGAGGAAACACTGAGTAGAGCTCGATGTACTAATAAAACACAATACATATATATAATATCTTCTATCTGTTGTAATATCTAAGGAAAAACATCTCGTATATTTAAATTGTACATAGTTATATTAACAAATACCCTGCGTCACAAAATTATAGGTGTATATCTCCACAAATATTTATTAAGGATGGATATATCTTTGTACAGTAAATCAACAAAAGAGTACACACACATGTACACACACAAAACTCAATGTGGGAGGTCGTTTTCCTCATTTGACATGTAAATATAACAAAGTGTACCTCTGCAATTAGATAGAGTAGTGAAAAACAAGAGTTGGGAGGGGTATTAAATATCCAAAAAGTTGTAAAACTTGCATTTCTCCTAGCATAGCACACACACACTACTACTACGAAACATGCTAATGTAAAATGTAGGTGAGTTTTAGAGAATGAACATTAAGGATTTATGTGGACTTTCTTGTTTTACTTATTTATCTACTTTATAATATGCGGTGTGCACCTTTCAAAACCACTCTGTTACATAAAGTCCTCAGTCCTCATGTCCACTTGGATCTTTTAATGTGGGTATGAAATCAAATCTATATATATTGTGCTATTTCTATCTAGTGCATAAACAGTTGAGAAATATTCCAAGCTCGTATTTAGCTACAGTTAAATAAACTATCTTTCGAGTACAACACACAACATTATCCTGACCGAGATGTTAAGTGCGTGTAACCAGTAATAAAAAGCCTATCTTGTGGATGCAAAGTTACAGAGAAATCCAACCCAGACTTTCTACCTGTTTTTTAAATATAGAGAGAAGTGGGGTATGAATTTGTGGGGGTTTTGTTGGTGCATCCTTGTTGGTAAAGAGAAAGCCATGGTTGTTTTATTTCCCTCGTAAAAACAAATGTTGATGCATGCATATAGAAATTTTCTTGTTAACTTTTGGACCGCTCTTGGACTCCTTGTTTAACACGTGAAGTTTTTTTCTGTCTAGAGAACAATGATGATTTTTAACGTAACATAATAATCATGATGAATGTGTGTGTTTGTACGGGAAAGAGTGAAGCTACAATAATGTAATCATAGTTGTTCATTAATATGTAAATAAAATACGAAACAAAAATAAAACTTGTACTGTCTAGACTAAATAGATTCCAGGGAGGAGGAGAGAGGAGCTAGAGGGTGTGAGAAAACTTGGGTATTTTTTGAGGGAGGGGAAACATTGATGAAAAACAGGACACGCTGTGGACTAAAGAGCTCTCACACTCTCGAGATTACTTTTTGCTAATTAAGTTTCCTCTAGTTTTTCGACGGAGACAAGAGAATGCTGCTCTAATGCAAAGTGAAGTAAAGGACAAAGAAAAAAGGTAATTGTCGCTCTTTCCTCCAAACTGGGAAACTTTTAACAGTGAAATGCGAGAGTAGAGAATATTTACATTTTCAAAAAAATAAAAATAAAGAAGTTATTGCAGCTCTACGAACTTTTGTAAATTGATATGTGAGATTGTGTATGTTTGCTAATATTAGATCATGTTTGGATGTTGACTAGCTCAGATTTTAAAAGTCAATATTGTGCTATGGGTGGGCAACGCGGTGGGTTGGGTTTGATACAATAACAAAAAAAATGTACGTATTCGCTTAGAGATATATCTATGTATCCAAATCCTAAACTTACGATAAGTTTTGAATAGTATGCAGACGTTAATCTAATAAGAGGCAGATTACATATTTGTATATATATTTTAACTGGAAAGTATCTCGATCGGGTGTAAATCTAAGCTTGTCCTGTGTATAAATGAAATTGTGTTTTGTAATAAGGATTTGATGTAGACAGCTAATTAAAAGTTATCTAGACTATAGCTATTTGTAAATATAGAGTTGATATATCGATGATAAAACACGTGTTATAAAGATTTATATTTACGTAAATACATGGGAAAAAATCACATCAACTTCCGTTCGCGTAGAATATGCCAGAAATACTTGTACATTGTTCGACAACCTTTAAGGTGTTTTAGAGGATGTGAGAGGGAAAAAAATCCAAAAATACATACTCATCTATATACATAAACTGCTAGGGATAACGTTATTTCTGGATAGTTTTTTGTATACTCAAAATTAACAAAATGTTTTTTGGGGGATATTGACATAAATTTTGGAACAATATCGAAAGGACTTTCATATAAGCTATACATGTAACTACAAAAGAAAGTATTGAGTTTTCTTCCTCACGCGTTAAATGAGTTCCGAGAAAAGTCAATGGGAATATTTATTCCTTGCAGGTTAAAAATAAAATATCAGCCAGCATAAATTCCAAGTGATCCATGTAATTGGGCTAAATGAGTCAGTATAATGATTTCCATTTTGTTTCCGATATCTACCTGAGCCATAAACAAAGATAAAACTCATTTTGTAATCAACCTATGATTTTCCGTTATTGACTCAACATCCCTTTTTTCTACAGAAGACCTTCAAGTATCGGGGTAAATGGGAACTCAGTAAGAGAAAAAAATAAACCCTCCTCTATACTACTATATATATGTTATGCATTCCTTTATATAGAAAAAAAGTAAACGAGCCAGAGATATCTTCAAAATGGTACAATTTAGAACAAATGCTGAAACAGCAGGGTTGATTTAAGCCGCAATGAAAAATGACTCGGACTCGAGTCAAGCTCACAATTTGCAAAAAAAAGAGCAAAGCAGGGAAAGGCTGTGGAACTTATAAATGTATACTGCGCATTTGGTGAATATATTTAACTGAAATAATCTGTATAAGAATTTCTTCTATAGGGATGAAATAAATATTTGTAAGTATTCTTAAGAAGATGTGCACACAAGTGTATGGGAAGGATTTTCTTTGGAGATCGGTTTTCTTCCGATTTTCTTTATCTGAAATTGGTTACAGTTCCGCATACCTTTATACCTTTACTCTCTGATTGTAATTGTTATGAATTTGAGTGAATATCTGGAATATACATATATCTATATTCGTATACATGTATATATTTAACCATGTTTGTATTCAACTACGTACACAACTTTTTTCCATAGCGTGAAACAAAAACTAGTTACATTCTTAACATATGTATATATTTCGAAGCTAGAGGCATTCTATTGATAAGGTGGATGAATGTACTAACGTTAAAAAATCCCATGAGTTTAATGTAATTATGTGTAACTCAGCGAAAAAAAATCGGCATCTCTTTTCTGTACTATCGTATCGTGTGTATATAATGTCTATAGGTACATTAGCAAGTAAGCAGTTATGTATATTACCCATATGTATAGAATCTTATTGTTACTACTCTGTACTGGAAAATGTGTGTGAGGGAATATGAAAATACTATTATTTGATAGTGAAATAAAAGAACATTTCTTTTGAGCTTTTACGATAACGTCTATAATCTTTTACTTTGGTTGACCACTCAAAACCCTCCTTTCCAATCGGGATTCTTGTTGGGATCGGGAATTTGCCAAATGAAAAGTGGATTACATCCTTTGGACCGGAAAATTACAAGTTAGTGCTTGTAATCTTCAAGTGCATTTTCAGACATTTCCTTGGGAAAATATGAGGGGAATACAAGGCTTTGAAAATTGTGTAGACTTTTTTGAGTCAGTCACTTGTGTGCAATTGCAGTTCTGCAAAAAACTTATTGGCAAAAACGGACCACACAGTGGAAAATGTCTGAGTGTGCATTTATTAAATTACAGAGTACATTTGGGACAGGATAAGAATTTCCTGGAATCAGGATATAGATTTGAAGGCAATTTCACTGGATGAAGTATGTAAGTACGTAAAGAACGTGAGTTCATTGATTGTTCATCTTGAATGAGCAGTGAACCAGAAAGGTAAGGCTGTTTGAAGACTGCATTTGAACTTTTCAGGATTCATGATTAGGGTCGTATGAAACTTCGTTGGGATCTATGCACAAAAAAAACTTGTGGACACGAGCATACCGCATATAAACCTACATCCGGTAAATGCATTATGATGATAGCAATGGTATTGATCAAATAAAATCTACGTTGTATTCCTTGAAGAAGAAACTATTACAAACAATAATTAACATAAACATAACGAATCACATAAATTGGCTACAATGATAACTCTGTAAACATTCCATCATTGGCACATGTGATCTTTCATTTATGAGGAATGTACCATTTGCCCCCAGGATAATTGTACAGCTACATTTTTTATAAACATATATTTTGCCATCTTTGCCAACACATGTGTCACTCACACATGACTAAAGTACATCTAGAAATCTGCTAACACCAAAGAAATGGATGATTAGATGAAGTTCTCTTAGGAGCCCATTCCATCAAGGAAATATAAGGGTGCTCATCATCATCTTCAGAATACACACACCACTACAAAAAGATAAACTGTTTTTTTTCTCCTTCAGCATGATGCATCGGTCTTCGTTTCCGTTCTTCTCTTTTGAAAACGTGTACAGGACGAAGTGAAAGTGTCTACGAAGCATGTCTCATCATTTTCTCTTCACTCGCTCCGCTCACTCTTCCTCCTATGGACATTCAGCAAAACCAAGTTCTTTTTCCACTATTTCCTTAATTCATTTTCCCATCTCGAAATGCTCACATTTTCACACACAGCACCCTTTCCTCCACTCAGGGAAGTGCTTTCATCACAATCTTTTCTTTTCATACGGTTCCCTCTTTTGCAGACGCTGACATGTGTCTTGTCTTGTCATGTCATTTTTTCAAAGACGTAAAGGAGACGAAGAGTGGAAGAAATTGTGAAGGAAGGATGTTTGTTTGCTCCATTGTTTAACTTTTTTTCCCCAGTTTTCTACAATGTTTCCAAATGATAGAGTACTATTAAATGAAAAACTCTTCTCATCCGTTACCCTGTTTTCATGAGCATCATGATGACGGCTGCAAATATCAGGCATGAAATTGATACTTTTTTTGTAAATATATAAAACACCAACATTTTATACGCTTAAAAAGTCGTATTAGCTGGTATCTGAAAGAATGGGAAGAACATAACCAAAATACTTGATTCATACATTTCCGTTTAATAAAATTGTGTAAGAAATAAAAATATTGTGAATAGAATGTTAAATTGAGGTTGCAATAATTTTATTCAAATATTTGTTCAGCGTTATTACAAAAAAATAGTCAAAGTTTTTTTAGGGTTAGATAAGTTTTATTTAAAGTTGATAATCATTGATGTTCCATGATAATGTATTCAACCCAGATCAAAGGCACTTTGCTATCGCATGCCACAAATATTAACAGATTTATCAAGCTCCCAATAATCTTGAGGATAGTTACATCCCTTTTTACAACACTTTTTCTTAACAAAATCCCAAATTGCTTCAGAAATATGTTCACCCTTCCTTCTCCATCTTTCAACAGGACTTCCTTCCGCACCAGCATAGACTGGGTTGAGATACCAATTGTTGAATGAAGCAAAGTCTTCAGGTTCATTTGGAATTTGAGTTGGCTGCATATCATCCCCACGTTGCTGGAAAGGAATGAATTGTTGTGGAAAGGGTCCTGAATTGGGTTGTTGTGTATAAATTGGAGCCATGGAAGATGAGTCGGGTAGCTGTTGTTGAGGAAAAACTCCATAGCTTGGAGGAGTCCGCGTTTGAAACCAAAATAAAGGCATATTCTGCCTCTGATGGTATGCTCCAGGCCATGTTTGGTCATTGTAACCTGAGACGGAAATATTTTTTTAATTTTCACGTTTTTAAAAACTTTGAGAGTAGAAATTTCTAGTGGATACCTCACCTTCAGCTCCAGCCATGTTTGTGTCTCTTTTAACAGAAGAATACGGACTTCCCTTGTATGACGTACACATGTAGATAACTCTCTCAATAACTTGGTCGTGATTACAATCGGGATGAGAATATGACGACTGAATTAATCCAATCACCACAATCAGATACCACCGAGGTAGCGTGCAACGCTGTCTCATTTTGTGACGGGCTTTTTTGTCACAACGTCTGCTCCCAAAACACTAAATGAAATTGAGCATTCTTCATTTACGACCCCCATATTGATATTTATATCAACTCAACAGTATAGTATTGTTTTTCTTTCCTTTTTCTTGTATTCAAGCTTCATCCCTTATCACAAAAATAAATTGTTAAAGCAGAGCCGACATAGAGGAGCTAAACACCAATGAAATGATTGATAAAGAAAAATTCTTCTCGACTTTGCAAATAAAGTTTACATACCAAATTCATCTAATTCATCCCAACAAACGCCCATGTTCTATTACTACTATTACCATGCCTGAATGTATATGATTGCCTTGAGTCGTCTTAATTGGGAGCGTTGCTCCTTCTGCTACACGGCATTGAGCGGATGTGGCTTAAAGGTATGACGAAGATGAAATTCTTTTAATGTCTTGTGTATTGGTTAATTTTCGCATAACATTTTTACCTCTGAAATCCAAGACATTTGATGACAGTCATAAACAAAAGCATTTCTTTGTTCCTCAGATCTCTTAATCGTGATATTGTTTTTACGATTCTTTGGGGTATTGTTTAGAACGTTCACAAGTTAGCACACTTTGCATGAAAGAGTTTATGTAAACTCGTGCATGTAGATTGGATTGGAGTGCCTTTCATATTTAATTCATTTTGGACAAGCCTTTGGAACGTTTCAGTGACTACGTGATACTCAACAGGATCACATAAATATTTTATGTTGTTTACAACATTTGTGACATAAAACACTACAACGGAGAAATAAATCACTACGTTGCAGTAATATTACAAATCTTCGAACGCTTTATTTTCCTGTGAAACGCTACATAAGTTTAATGTAAAAATTCAAGAGGTAGTATTGAAATAAAAAGGCAAATTCATTCTAAATATTAGCAAGTTTAAAATATTAGCTTTTTGACAAGACCAGAGTTACTAGTATCTGTTGCTTCAAGGAGTTTCCTTTTCAAACTAGGCTTTTCCTCTTGTTGTTTAACAACGTTTGATGGAAGGGGAAGTAAATGGCCAGGCGTTGGGCCAGGTTTATTACTGTTGACGAAAAGAAAGAAATACCGAGATTACATTTACATTCTTTAAATTCTAATTGCACACATTCCCCAAAAATAACATCATCATCTACGTGACGCACTGGAACTACGCAGGAAATGACAAAAGGATGAAACTGTAAAATGTTGATGTACCTGAAATACGGCATTTGTAAAGCAGTCTTTGCAGAACATCTATCATTCGGATTCAGTCTTAGTAATTTATCTACAACAACGATTAGGTCGTCTGATGCAGCTGTAAAGATATCACGAAGTGGTATGGGGGTAGTCGGTTTAAATTCACAGTAGTCTGGAAGGGCTCTGTGGTCAGTCCAGTTACTCTCATTAGGAGTGCCAAGAACCTCGAAAATTTTTGAAAGCTGACCAAGGTCAGAATCTCCAGGAAACAGAGGTAAGCGTAAAAGCAGCTCTGCAACAATGCATCCGACAGCAAAAATGTCTACTCCTTCACCATAATTCCGTGCTCCAAACAGGAGTTCTGGAGCTCTGATAACAAAATGTCAAAATAATATTTAGAACGACAAATGGAAGATTTTTGTGCTCACCATATGAAAATGAATGAAATAAATGAATGTACGAAAATTTATAAAGTTTTACCTATACCATCTCGTAACAACTTGGTGAGTATAAATTCTGTTGGGCGAGCCATAATAACGGGCTAGACCGAAATCCCCAATTTTAAGGATTCCATTTGAATTAATAAGTAAATTATTAGGTTTCAGATCCTGCAAAATGATAAGTACATAGTACATCAGTAACGTTTAAAGGGAAAGTACTGGACTGGAATTTCGATACAGAAAGACACTCAAACAATGACATACCCTGTGTAAAATAAAATGCGCGTGTAAATACTCAAGCCCATGCAATGTCATGATTGTATAAGCCTTTATATTTCCAGGAGTAAGCACGATCTTCGTTTCTTTAATAACCATTTCCAGATCAGTATCCATAAAATCGAAAACCAAAGAGATATTAGACCTATGCCCGAAAACATCCAAAAGTCCTAGTATATTTGGATGATGCAGTTCCTGTTGAAGCTTTATTTCCCTCAGGGCAGTTCTATTTACTCCATCGGAAAATTCAGCTTTCGATCCCACTTTAATCTGTCAATTAATTTAAATATAAAAGAGCTGCTTCAAAAATATATCACCCCCTGCGGAAAATTTTCATGTCTAATAATTCAAAATATTTACCTTTTTCACAGCTACTATCTTATCTTCATCCAAATCCCTCGCTTTGAAGACAGTAGCAAACTATTAAATTTGAAGATGATGGGTTAAATAAAAAAGTTTAATTACACTTTAATAAGAAATTAAACAACCAAACAAATTCTTACCTGCCCTTCTCCTAAAAATTCAATTTTTTCGTACCGCTTGTCGGTACTTAATTTAACCCCACCAGTCATGATATACTTGTTTAATATATAACTTTACGTTGAACTTTGACCCGTACCTTTCATGCAAATTTAAATAGGAATGTTAACTAAATAATGACAGGTGCATCAATCAAAAGAGAGAAAAAACACTTTCACCTTTTCATACACAAATGTTTATACGGAAAGGAACTTCAATGAAAGTACTGTCTTGACAAGAAGGATGGGAAAATACAGAGGCTTTTGATTTTCGCGCGGAAAGCAGACCATGACCAGGTACTTTGTAAACCCCGGATTTTATAAAACCAGGTTAGGCATAACAAAAAGGGTTCAAAGAATTGTCGAAACGAAACCTCTAGTTCAGCTGTTTACCGTATTATAACATAACACGAAAGCAGACGAAATATTTACTACAGGAAACGTTTTTAGTATCAACTCCATTTATTTACAAATAGGGATATTTTCAAACGTTAAATAAAAGCAGCTCATAGTTATCTCTGTTAAATTCTAAAGCATTTTACCTGTGTAGAGTGGATAAAATTTTATTCTTAGTGTGGTTCGTAGTTTAGTTTTTCCACGGTAAAAAAGATTTGTGGGCAGTTGTTTTATATTTACAACAGTAAACTGTTTTAAACTAGGTACGTTAACGAGCTACATATGTTACGTTCATTTTAATCAAAATTTAAACCAGTTTACTAGCCTTCCTTTGGGAGGTGGTAGAGGTGAGTGTTTAAATTTGACAATTTAAACAGTATTTGTGTCATTTAATATCAGGGGAATTCTCAGAGTTTTGTGTAGAAAAATTGTGAAGATTAGACACGACACGGTCAAAAGGATTTTTCAATTTTTTAATGTGCAAAAAAGCTGCAATTGAACTGCATTGTGCATTGATGCTAACACGCAAACTACAAGTTATTGTGCAAGCAATTTAATAGTTTGCATTGCACAATTTATTTGTACATCATCATTAAAAGTATGATAAATTTATCATTTGTGAAATTTTGTTTTACAGTGTTCCATTTTAAAGGAGGAATAGCCACATTCAACATTAGGAAAAAATAAAGCTTGAAGTTCACAAGAAAATTTGCAATAATGGAAATTAACAGAAGGTCAAATAATGCTGGAAATAATGGGAGCTGTCGGGCTGGATCTGATTTTTTCATGTCGGGTGTCCTTAAGAGACCTATATGTGGGACGAAAACATCCGCAAGCAGTTACAGACATAGTAGAAAACTGTTGAAAAGATTAAAGTCTACGATGTCTTATGGAGATCAGCGTCTGTACACATCTAGAAGCTTTCAAGAGGGTTCTAATAAGTATGAAGAATTTTTCTGCTATAATGAGCACGAAGACGATCCTGATGAGGATGAAGATTCCAAGACTGGTAGGGGTTTTAAAACAAATTGTATCGTGCAGAAATGGTTTTGTGCATAGAGTTATTTAAACTGTGTAAATGCTTTTCTTATTGATATAGGAGCATCGCTATTCCAGAATGTATCATTAAATATGGTAGATTTTTTAAATGAACGTCAATTAGGCAACGTGCGACAGCCATTTAATTTACAACCTAGAGTAATGGGAGAAAGTTTTCAGTACCAACCGGATCTTCCTATTAAGCATCTTCTCACCAATCAAATTTTGCAGGAGAAAGCAATTAAAATTGAAAACTTGAATAAAGTTTTCTGTTCTCAGTGGTTATCGGACCGACAAGTTATATTTGGGACGAAGTGTAATAAGGTATAAAATATGGCTTTAGCAAAATACGTACCTTATGCCTTATTGCTATTGATATCTGCGATTTATGATTTTTTCGACTTTTTCCTTACAGCTAATGGTATTAGATGTACAAACAAAGCATCTGACACAAATTCCGTGTCTAGCACCATCTCTAAGAAGCCTTCCCCCGGATTCCCAATGTGGGATTCATGCAATTCAGATTAATCCATCTAGGAGCTTATTAGCTACAGGAGGTCGTAATCCAAACGACTTAGCTGTTTATAAATTACCAACTTTGGATCCTCTACATGTTGGAGAGGTACTACTAAAGTTTTGAATTGGCGTAGAATTGAGCATAATGTAATTACACATCTCAAAAGCAAATTGATTTGTCTCCGAAGTTGGCTCATCAAGACTGGGTATTCGCGTTAGCATGGCTGGATGACGAATTCTTGGTATCTGGATCGCGCGACACTAGTCTAGCCCTATGGAAAATTCCTGATACGACAGATACTGATGCTTCAACTTCAAGGAATATGGAACGAGAACGACCATTAGATCTAAGCAGCTCTCTTCACCACAAAGATTCGTCCAGTTTTCCCAATCCTGTTCCATCATATTCGTACATAAATGCTGTCGCTGTAAAACAATGTAAAAGTGCTCAAAAAGTTAGAGACATTGTGTTCAACAGAAAGCTTCAAGAAATCGCTTGTGTTTCGCTAAATGGTTACATCCATATTTGGAGCGCCGACAGATTTGTTCAGGTACAATAAGTTAATATATAATGCACATTCACTTACACCTCTCCCTACTCCCTTGTGATGTGATGTTAAAAACTTTTTTTTTCTCAGAAATACTCAAGGAAGTTACCATTTTCGATGGAGAACGTGTGTTTAGCTGTTCACGAAGATTACAACTTATACGCTGTGGGAAGCAAATCTCATACATCTTTAATGGATGCCCGAACTGTACAATGCGTTAGAAAAGTTGCGTCCAAATACTCGGGTTATGGAATACGATCTACCAGTTTTTATTCCTCAATTCTCTCTATTGGCACTGGACAAGGATCAGTTATGTTTTATGACCTCCGGGCAGGGAGATATTTAGAGAGTAACGTTAATGCTGGACGTACAGCGATGTTAAAATCTAGTACAGGATGGACATTTCCCGATGAGGAAATAATTATGGATATGTATCGACAAAAATACACTCCGGCAATTTATACTCATTGCATTGACATGTCCGGCACTAGAATATTTGCTGCAGGAGGTCCACTTCCTATAACCTTGTGCGGTAATTATGTCGGTTTATGGCATTAACATTAATTCAACGACACATTTTACTGTGTGTGTGTGTGTACTATACATGATCTATTCAATTAGTCATAGATTTCCATGTTTCGCACAAAGTTCACCATTTTCGATTTTTTAAATGCTGATTTACACATATCAGGAAAGATAGTTATATCATTTATAGTGGCAGTAATTGTAGAATTAACCAATTTAATTGTTTTACGTGTGGTAGATTAACTAGGTATGTTTTTTTATAAATTTTTATTCTAGAAAGGGTCCCATGTGGTATGTATGTTGTTGTGTACTTTGGTCGCGCATTGGTATAGGTTAATTTTGCATTATATGTAGTATGTAGTACACCTAAATTATCTGGATAACACTAGTGCAATCAAACTAACTGACTGGATAATAAATATGTTATAGATAGGTATAATAATGAGATAAGCGCAGTGTGTTTGTACTTAACGAGTAAATGGCAAGTAGAAATTAGATGGGATAACGAAGTCTGTGAATATGAAAGAGTACTGCATAATATTGGATGTATAGTGCTAATTTTAAAATTTTAAATGCTCTTCATGTATGAATTATTAGCTAGCTTTCAAGGACCGTAATAATGTCTAGCATTACGGTTTATTTATTGAACTCTTTTGTGCAAAATTCAAAATACATCACTAGAATTGTGGCCACTGCCGCAACTGGATTTGTCAAAATAAAATACCATAAAAAACTGCGATGAAAGGTGCTAATTGTTTATCAAAACTGCTTCCAACCGACACAACATATTTAGTGAGTGGTTATTTCAATGGTTTATTTCTCTGCTTAAATGGTTAACATTATTTCGTAATAAATCATTGTTACAATTCATAAAGCCGCAAAGAACAAGTGAGTTAAATACGCAACGTATTGTAATACGAGTACAACATAAAATTATGAAATCTAAAACAACTGAAACTAATTTCAAGCATCATTATTTGTGAATCCAGCTGAAATTTTTAACTAATTCCTAATTTTATGATAACAAGATCAACAACCGCTACGAGTAAAAAGGTGCAAACATGTGAAGAAATATCCTTAATGTTATAAAGCATATCCCGCAGCAAATATAGCTTAAATTCAAACTGGAATTATGAAATTGCTTTATTGTTACTCCTGCATTCCTTGGGCAGGTCCTGATGAAGGACCATCACTATCCTTTTTCTTTGAACCAGATACAATATCATCAATTCTCAACAGTAGGATAGCCGTTTCAATCGCAGTTTTATACGTTTGAAGCTTAACTGAAAGAGGTTCCCAGATTTTAAGTTCGGTCATATTCACTAGGTCTCCAGTTTCACCGTTGATTCCCCAATTTTTTTCACCTGCAGTATGCTTAGCCCGTAGCTCTGTTAGCGTTCGAATGACATTTCCTCCACAGTTCTGTGCCAACGTTCGCGGAATAACTTCCAAAGCCTGGACAACCGCTCTGTAAGGCCACTGCTCGACGCCGGTTATCGTCTTACTTTTTTCTGACAACGCGTGTGAAACTGCCATTTCCACAGCTCCACCACCGGGAACTACTTTTGCTTCCAAAAATACATTCCTTGCAACACACATGGCGTCTTGCAAATTTCTTTCCACCTGAGAGAAAATGTGCAATCAAGTTACATTTAGTTTCATCACTGAATGTGATAATTCTCGAACTATTACGGACTAGTAACAACTGATTCCAAAATTTTTACCTCTTTCAAAATGTCACGGGATGCGCCACGAAGAACTATCGTGCAAGCTTTCGGATCATCGCATTCCGACAAGAAGCAGAAGTATTCATCACCTATTTTCTTCACATCAAATAGACCACATTTGGTACCAATATCTTCTTCCTTCAATTCATCAGTACGATTAACAATGGTTGCTCCTGTAGCTCTTGAAATACGATTGTTGTCCGATTTTTTTACTCTCCGAATTGCAGAAATTCCAGCCTATTCAAAACCCAAAAAGTTTAATTATAACTTTCATACCAAACGTGCAAATAACGAGAAGACTAATCAAACAATACCTTAACGATTGAATTACTTCACGAACTTGTTCTTCGTTGTTTAAATCAATGGAGGTAGCAGCGTCATTTCGAAGTACATTTATCATATCTTCTAGGGCTTGGCGATAAGCCCTGATGATAACAGTGGGGTGCATCTGCTGGTTCAGAAATTGCTGCGCAACAGCTAGGATTTCCCCAGCAAGTACGATAACTGAAGTGGTACCATCACCAACCTGTAAAAGGTGAATATGAATACAATCAGGAAAAAATTAACAAACTTGATCTACAACGGTTTAAATATTTATACTTCGATACGATCTTAAATTGACTCGCTAAATGTTTACCTCTTCATCCTGAGTACGGGCAATCTCAATCATAGACTTTGCAGCCGGATGTTGGACAGTGATTTCACGAAGAATTGCATTCCCATCGTTAGTCAATACAATCCCACCCATAGGGTCCATCAGCATCTTCAACATCGCTCGGGGTCCAAGACATGTTCGTACAACATCTGCAATGGTCTGATAAACACAAATCGTAAAATAATTTTATACTCCTACAAAACTATTGAACATTGAAAGATGACAAGATGATAACATGGAAATTAAATACATTGGATGCTCAAACCCCCATTTAAATTCAGGACAAGTCAGAAATGGACAACGGACATCAAATCAAATACCACCGTAACAACCTTGTCTTAGGCAATTTATACATTTTAATTTAATGAAAGAGAACTATTGGCATTATTTTTATAATTTTTGCAAGTTTTTCAAACTAAAGCAAAAGCAGTTCCTTTAATTTCAATTTTTCGTTAAATAAATAAATCAAAACTAGAAGTTCGAAGAAATTCTCGAATAACCTCCTACATTCTACCTCAATTACTGACAACCATTTAAAAGAGGAAGTCAACCAATCCAAAAGTATTTCAATTCCGCATTTGCTAACGTCAAACGTACCTTTCCAGCATTGATATTTCCCAGTTGAACTTTCCGGCCGGATTCCCTCTTCGTATTTTGACCTATATCAAGGTAACAATTCTTATCAATTATTCCTCATGATGACACTTGATGCAATGCATGACATAACATAATACATGTGTGTAATGATTTATTACTTAAAACAATAATTGGAGCTCCTCCTTGGCCCATCATCTTGATATTTCAAAAAATGTCCTATGGTTTCTACAAAAAAAATCCTCCCACACTTCTGCTTCCTTTAGATCCCAAGTTTATTGTGATAGGCGTTGTATTTATTACTCACAGATGACAAATCACTAAAAAGAATCAAAGTTTACTTAATTATAATTTAACTCACGCCCTAATCATACCAAACTCACATTGACAAGTGAACACTGACAACCAGAATGAGAGAGAACCAAAACAATACTGACAGTAATTATAATTGATAATGGAATCACAAAATCTTTCAAATGAAGAACGGTGTTCCTTATCAAGACAACTTAATTTAACTCACCTTGACCTTATACAGAAACTAATTATAGTTAAATTTTTAGTTCAAAAATACTGATGGTAAACTCCTTATATGGAAATGACTCACGAAGATTCATTCACTATTCACTCGCTTCGCTATCTTGACAAACAAAAGGAACGAGCATGCATGCGGTGCGGTATTTTAGTAGACTCATCTCGTCAAATCCACCACTTACATCACATCAGAGTAGATTTTGCCCATTTTTTACACATATGCACAAGATATCCCCTTAAAAATATGTGGATACTGGGGCCATCTTACTTACAGGGAATTTCCCGTTAAGATACATTTCCATCCTGTACATATTTTCCTGGCAGGTTTCATGGAGGTCTAGAAGCCTCTCTGGATAAACTTATATAGTTTGGCTGCATTTAGATGCTCACATGTGTATTTTGGGGAATATCACTGCGTGGGTGTCCGTGGGTGTTGATGTCTTTGTTCACTAATAAGATTATGTTGATAAATTTTCACACCTATAACAATGGAAATTTGAATGTGTTCATAGGTGTGCGTGAGCGACTGTAAGCTACAACAATGACATCTTTCATCACGAATTTGTTTCTTCGTATTAAACTTCAAGTGACCTTGGAGGAGGCTGAGCGATTACACTCTACAGTTCTGGATTTGAGAACTCATGGTCTCGAAGAATGCCCCTCTTTGATAAGTCAATTGTCCTCTGAATTCTTGGGAAATTTGCGATGCCTACTTCTTCAGAAAAATAAACTAGCAGAGTTTTCTCGAGTAGCGTGTCACGTTTTAAGACACTTGAAAGCTCTTACACTTGACTACAATCAACTAACAGACATTCCCTATGACTTTCGTAATATGAGACATTTAACTATATTAAATGTGAGCCACAATAGTTTCTCCGGAATGCACTTTTTCCATGCAATCTGCCAAGTGAAAACTTTAAAAGTGTTGTGGGCAAATGCAACCGGGATGACGGAAATTCCGAAGGAAATTCAATTCTTGAAGAATTTGCGAACTTTAGGTCTTCGACGAAACCGAATTAGGAAGCTTCCTTTGGAGCTGTTTACTCTGACACAATTAAAATGGCTGACTTTGAGTGAGAACTTTATACGGGAGATTCCCTCTGGAATTATTAATTTAAGTTTTTTATCTCATTTGAATCTCGAAAGGAACCGGATAACATCATTACCATTTAACTTGAACATGTTAGAGGTATATTATGTCAACGCCCAGTATGATCAAAATTATCTGCAGCATACCGATTAAAGGATGTTTAATTTAACTGAAATTTTTCTATGTACAGGATTTACAGTACCTAATGTTGCAGTACAATCGTCTCACTGTGGATCGTGATTTGGTACAATTTATCGGCAGTATTCCAAGGTTAAAAGGTTGTTGGCTCGCGGGAAATCTTTCAGATCCATTGGATCCTAATGGAACTGTGAGATTATTTAGCTAACATTTATGATTCAATTCTTAAACAATTCATGTATCATGTAAAAGATAGTTATATCTTATATGTATGAACAGCCCATCGAAGAAATAAATCAAAGGGCGAACAGATCAACAGCTATGTCACCGTGGAGTCTCTCGTCGGAATCGCTTAGAACGGAAAATGGTGAAGTACAACGTACAGCTTCTATGAATCAATGGGTTTCAGTAGATGCACCACAGGAAAGATCCACGGAAGAACGTGGGCCAGAAGAAAGTGGCACGGAAAGTGACATGCACACCTTTTATCGTAGTCCAGCTCACAATCAGTTTCCAGATAAAAGTGTACCTCCTACTGATGGCTGTTTAACTGTTTCCGACGAAAATGAATCTGTAAGGGTTCCAAATGTCATTAGAGCAGTATCAGGAGAAAGGCAATTTCCCCCCAGTAAGGAACCATTATCAGCACAAGTAGACGCTCAAGCCCAGCAGCAGTTGTGTAAGCGTAAAATAATGATAAGTAGATTTCCTTGGAAAACAGCTTATCTTTAGAAAAGTGAACAGCATGCACAAATTGGCTATCACTGCGTTCATTTTCATTTAATCCACTTGCATAAACATATGATTTTGTATTTTTCTATTTTAAAGTGGGGTCCACGTCCACAATCTCGCAAGCGGTTGCTGGTAATTGTATTATTGATACAACTACGGAGCCAGTTTCAAGCAATTTTGGAAATGAAGAACATCCTAATATCAGAGGCACACGCGGAAACTGTGAAGGAAATGGTAGCTATCGTATGTCCAGAACTCATGACTGGGTAACTAGTCAAACACAGACACCGTTACAAACCACCGAAATTGGTGATAACGGAATTGCTATTGTAAGTGAAAGTGGAACAAGATTACAAAGTGCGTGTGCTCAGCTTATTCACCAAATTGAAGAAAATGTCGACAACATAATGGAAAACGCTGCTGAGGAATCTCGCCAAGTCAATATATTCATGACCCAACGTCTGCAACTCCCACCAAGGCCATTTAACAAGATGTCTGAATTCCGGATACCATCTGTTCGAGCCAGCATTCGTTACCGCAGAACGGCAAGTTGTGTGGCCATAATTCCTCTTACGAGTGAACCTCTCAACGCGACACTTGAGACAGATGATCAGGCTGGAGAGACATTCGAAATCCTGGAAAATGAGGAGGATAATTCCATGGTGTCAGCTCTTGACGAGAATGACTTAAGAGAAAGAAGCAATATAATTGGAATGGGAGACGACATGAGACCTCAAATACCAACCATCGATGTTGTAACATCTTCAGACCGATTTCCCACTTCTTTTGCATCTCTAATGGATTTAGAGTCAAATTACGATCATAGCGATTGGGAACATTCGATTTCATCCTCTGCAATAGATGACCAAGATATTATTACACGATTTGAGGATATTCGCGATGAAAGGACAGAAAATGTGCTAAGAAATCTAGTGGATATCAATCTTAGCAGATTAGTTAGCATTTCTCAGGTATAATGAGTTTCGTACTGATATACATAACCAAATAAAAAACACAATAAGTCATCCCATTTATTGATTTTTCTAGTGAAGAGTAAGAATAATTAGTAAGACTATATACTAATTATGAAAAGGGAAAGGAATCAGGATATTTAATAGTTTTCACAATGTTATAGCTTATAGCTAGTATAGACTTTAAGAATCTAAGATTTAAGCATACAGCGGCATAATTCTTCTGAATCAATTAAACTCATCAATGAGAAAAGCAGTTACATATTAAACATCTTTACTATGAATTGCTTTTCTTTTTTAACCTTGCCGAAATCATCCTCACCTCAATCACAAATCTGTAGTTAATG
>JAHZNA010001958.1:0-41698 GCA_027743935.1 Sinodicranocentrus sp. ZH6
CGGGCTATGGGGGTGAAAATTGGCAAATTTTTCACCGGATTCGTTTTCCTCATATCGAAATACACCCGAGTACAAATTTTCAGCCAAATATCTTGTAGGTCCCCCTATATCCGGATAGGTCCAAAGACTCTGCACACAGTGATATATAATATGTAATGCTCTATCCTATCCTTCAGTCCTTCTATTACTAATCTAAAGGAAGTCTATACAGGAGCTGTTCAAAAAGTAGGAGAGGTTCATTTGCTCGACATATGCTATGTAATATGCTCGACTTTGTTGCGTATCCATTTCATCCTTTCCTTTCAATTATGGGGTAGGTTGTAGGTTGGTAGGTATATAAATATGTGAGGAAAAAAAGAACCATGTAACCCTTCTCGGTGACTCTAGAGCTGTTGCAAGTGTAAGCATTAGTTACTTAGTTGGGGGATATGAGGAGATGATCATGACGACGTCGACGATGACTGTGTGATGAGGATGAGGGTTTATTGGTGGAACTGAGATTTTCAACAAAATATACAAGGGGATATGTGGAATTGTGGAGTGAGAGATGTAAGACATGAAACGTGCCGTATCTCTGTACAAATTATGCTTAAAAAGAAGGATGAATGTTTCAATGTTATGTCGGTCGTCGTGTCATGTCATGTATCTTACGTAAGTACAAGCATCACATTACCCTGATATAAACAACGTAGGCATTGCCAATTGTATCACTCCTATATTTTTTCTTCATGGTGGAGTGTCGTTGTCGTTTTTGGTTGGTGAGCAATGGATAATTTATAAGTCTTTTGCCCAGCCTTTGTATGATTTTGGGTAAAATGTAGTTGTGGCCATATCCCACATTGTGTACATATACAGATGAGATTCAAGGATTTCTTTAGTTTTACCATAACTGGCGTCATTCATAAAGCACGTAGTTGAGGATGATCCTGTCTGTATCGCTTTAGAAGCAGAAGGGAGAAGTTGAGGGGATTGTATTTACTGCTGACTCACAATTTTTTTTATAAGATGAGGACATTCCTTACGAGTGATGCTTTTGTGGTGCCAATAAATGATGAGAACAATATGTTTGTAATTTTTACTTTTTTCGTTAGCCAAACAAACGGGTGGAGGGCGATGTGATACATGAGGAATACATTGCTCATGGCATGACCAGAGGTTCAGATTCAGAGGAAAAGAAAGAAATAGAATCGGCGGATGCTAACATCCAATATACGACGAGGGGAAAGATACGACAAAATGGATGTTATCTGACCTTTTCCCTTTAACTGGTTCACTCAAATCAGCAGAGCTCGTCGTCGTAACACGCGTGAATTATTACCGGTTAAGGTTTCAGTCTTGCAAGCTTCATGCTACGTATTTGTCCGTCCTCGTCGAAACTTATGACAACACATACTTTGTTATGCACTAACACACACACCGGTGAACACAGACGTGTGCTTCGAATTTTATATTGTACGTAGCTACAGAAAACGTGCGCAAATAGCTCATGAGACTGCAAGCAACCTATTTAGCAGTTTAATATATATTTATTCATAGCTGGATATCTTGAAGGAAATTCGAGTCCCACTTGGGATGTTGTCGGTTTTGACAGTTTCGAGTACATATGGTGAAAGATACATCATTATGAATGTATTAGCTAAAAGTCACGAATCGGATTGACAAGGTGGTGCTATACTTTGTGAGCATATGACTGGGAAAGGAAACGCTACTTGAGAGGATGCATGGGGTGTGATATTTTGCAATTCAAGCCCATCTGAATGTTTCGCAAAGTCCAATTTTCCTAATGAGAAATATGAGCATCCTCTAGTTGGTGAGGTAGTTGTTTTCTTCACTATCCTTGTCTATTATTAAACTGAATAACAAAAGTTATGTCATAGCAAAAGCACACGGTCTGAATATGCAAGACTGACTTTGGATATTTGCCTTTTCGGTTTTCTCCACGACATTTGATAAAAACACGTAATTCGCTTTTGCTATCGACATTCTGCAGGGGATTCCCTTTTATACCCTAACTCATGCATAATTATATACTAGCAGATGCCCATTTAAAATTAAATGGATGAAAGAAAGGGTTAAAGGCTGGTAAAAAATTAAAGTAATTGAGATTTATTAATTCTTCAAATAAATTATGTAATGCATAATTTATTTATTAAGTCCAGTCCAGTCCCATGCCATTAAGCCAGTATTTACTCATTCAGACTGTGTGCAACATCATCATTAGCTACACTACCTACCTAATGGATGTCTTCAGTTTAGCACTAATCTGACTGATTTATACATTGTATGTAAATGTGTAACCGAATTGACATATGTAAGGAGCCTCAAAAGAACAAAGAACTGTGTATGAAGAAAAGGTACCCTGATCTGATTTATACACTGTGTGAAAATGTGTAACCGAATTACCGAATTGACATTTGAGGAGCCTCGAAAAACTATGTATATTTTGTGTATGAAGGAAAGAAAACCAAAGTGCTTACAGAACCTGGCATTCCATTGTTGTTACGAAAATGTATCATGCACAATGCATTTGCATTAGGTGAAACTGCATGTAAAAATTGCCGACTTGGAGAATTACCAGTCATACACAATGTATTACACAAAATTAAATCACAATTTAAATCTAATTAGAGTAAACTTATTGAAAAAGTAATTAGCCTATTACACGCCTGCCCTCCTCAGCTTTCATTTGATGCCATTTTCACCAAAAACCGTGCACTGCTTATATGACAAAAAGGTACAAAACTGACTGCCCGGATCTCAAACACGCTCATATAATAAGTATGGATTGGCTTAAATAACATTATCACCACGCACTTATCATCAACATTGTTTTCTTTCCGATGACCTGTAATAAATATGCACCGTAATGAACCTTACAGGTAAAAGTTTATCATGGTACGAACGTGTATATTGTATGTGACCGCATTCTATTTTCTCTATATCATCCTTATCTGAACAAAAACTGTTTTCAAGCCCCACAAGCCAATCAATACACAAGCAAAGGAGGAGAATGAAACATTGACATTTGACAGTGAAAAGCAGATACAGAAAGCAAATAAAAAATACTATCGTTTAAACATCAATCATCAATGACCTCCTTTGGCATTTTTAACCTACCACCTGGTGACAACAATACTAATAATACTAATAAATGATTGTTTAATGCTTACGCATTTTTCAAACAGTGCACACAATACTATACAGTCAAAACGATGATTCTTATACCCTGTAGTGGCTACTTCGTACATATTATATAACTTAACTCAACTTATGGACTTGTGTGCATATATAGCCTATTCCCTACCTTCTATATTAATTTCGACCAGCTTGCTAGTTACGATAAAAATTGTGTAATGAGAATGTTTAATTGTTCATGTATAATCCAACTTTCAAAAGGTCAGGTTGATTCTTTTGTCATTCAATAATTACATGATATTATGCAGATTAATCGCTGCACAACAGCATAGTTGCATGCCATGCTTCACGGTTGCTTGCATCACAAACAATGCATCATTCAATGCGCACTGGATGAACAAAGAATTCATTTTCTCACTTTGCCCCGCACCCCGCTTAGCCTACACACATTCTTCTTGAAAGGGACTAGGCGCGAAATCCTCTATAAGGTAAAGTTATACACGAGCAGATATGGCAGTGCAGTGGTGGTAATATAACATGGATAGAATAGGGCAAGGGAGCCTTTGCCAGCAGACAGCACGGCGGACAATGGGATGCCCATTTACTTCTAGACAGACGACAGTCAAAGTTCCTACTTGGTGCGAGGAGAAGTAACTTTAGAAAAATTAACTAATTGATAACATTTCGAATAGAGTAGTTGTCAACGAGTATTTATCAAGTATTGGGGAGCACGGGCGTTGAAAAAAGAAAAAAATCAAATTTTTTGACGATTTTTACTAGTACTTTATAAAGCTCTTCGTAGTCTGTGCTATATTGGTTGGAGGGTTGGTCAATGATTGTCCGACAGACATAGTCAAGTTTAATTAATAGCTGTGACAATTGGCAGTAATTAGTATCCAAAAATGGAAATGAATAAAGGAAAGGACGATCTAACAGTTAACATTGTTCGCGCGAAGGTAAGTTGATAATAATAGTATTATTTTTCAGCGGTCTTTTGGTGAATGGGTTGATGTTAGTTAAATATGTATATACACGCAACATATACATGTGCGTATAGTATGTGCAATGTATATTATGAATGTACATTGGTGTATGCTGTTGACTATGATGTTGGATGTGAATTGTGACTTGCATTGATTTTGATGTGTAGTACGCTATTTGTTATTGACCTTTTATTATTAATCATTAATTCATAATTAGGATGGCAGCTCATCCTTGTGTACCTTCAAAAAAAGGAAACAAGAACCTGGGTCTAGTCGAGTAACTAGTCAGTATGAAGGAGCAGGTGGAGTTAGCGTTGTTGAGCAAAACAACATTGCTAAAAGATCTAAGACTGGTTCACTGGAAGGCGGGCAGCTATCTGGGGGTAGTAGTTCAAGCTCAATATCTACCTTGCATGCGTCTTCATTGAATTCTCCAAGGACGACTGTGAAAGACTTGTATGTAGACAGCCAGAATCGGTACAGAGTTACGAAGCGTATTGCAAAAATACAAAATTGCAAATTCGGCGTCACTGTGACCTATATGATTACTTCAGAAGCTGATGGATCTGAAAGAAAGCTCACCTTAAAGGATATGTGGTCCGTTTCTTAAGCTTGAGTCGATATTGCTTTTATATTGATATGTATGAAACGCTTGTAGTGCATGTCTCATTTTTCATATTCGGTTTTGTTTTTTTAGGAGTGAGCTTGACTGGCTCCGTCCAGAGACACTGATTAACATAATTGGTGTTAGTGTGGACGAAAACAATACATATGTAGTTGAAAGGTTGCGTGGCTATGTTATAGTTGAGCCCGACCAATTGATCTCTGTGACCAGTATTATTTCTCAACTGTATTGTGAACGCAAGACTGCTTTATCGAGATTTTATTTGAACAAAGACAGTGCTGTCACATTCCGGGGAGTTATTGCTCACGAGTTGATTTGCCATGTAAGAACGTTTATGGGAGCATTGCATAAAATAACTTTTTGATAGTGTGATTTGATGGGTTTATTGATTGTTTGTGATGCTACAGGCTATGAGGGAAAAATTAAGTACCATAGATGATTTAAAAAAAGCTGTCGAAGCCATTTGTCAATGGCCACCAATGCTTGAAAGAGCATATGGTCTGCAAATGAGTGACGATGAGCTGCAGAAGATTCAAACGGATGTTTGTAGTTGGGTGCACCGATTCATGTGTCAGCGCTTTCTTGCAAGTAAGAACACAAAGAATCCAAAGTATCAGAATTTCACCTTTAAAGATGTGCTTGGGGTCGAAGACAATATTTGGAACCCACGATTAGGTTTGAAAGGAAAAATTGATGCTACTGTGCTAATAGAGCAGGATGGAAAACTGAAGGTAATGTTTTAAAATTAAGTCTTTAGTATTATTAATTTTTTAAATGTTAAATATTATGTTATTAATTATTTTGCGTCGTGTATGAAGATAACGCCGCTTGAGTTCAAAACAGGAAGTACAAAATCACAATCGCGGCAGAATATTAAGGCTGATCACGTTGGACAAGTTACTCTGTATACGTTAATGATGAAAATCAAGTTTGGAACCGTACAGGAAGCTTTACTCTATTATATTAGGTAAGCTTTAGTGATACTGATTTTCATGTATGTCTAATTAGTTACTATTAGTTACTACGGAGTGTAACTTATTCACGACCTTGGATAACCTGTACAAATATTTTTTTTACAAACCTTTAATTTTCGTAGCGATGATTCTTTAACACTTCATCCACCGAGAAAACTGGAGCTGCAGCAGCTTGTACTAAAACGAAATTTGTATGTAAAGCACTCTACGATTGTTAATGGCGATTTACCCTTTTTGCCAAAACCAGACGGAATCGACTTTGAATTTAAATGCACAGGCTGTGAACTGAAGAACGTTTGCACTCATTATATAAAGTACATAATTATACCTACATTGCTTTTGTATACCAATACCATATTGTGGTAGAACGTGAGTTGTTAACAAATAACCTTTCCATTATAGAAAAGCAACTAACCCGGAGCGAAATACAAAGGTAATTTTGCAAATGAATGGGACTGAAAGAAAGTTGGTGGAATCATGCAAACTTAAAAAAGTTGAACTGAAATTTATGGAACGATGGGTGGAGGTTATTAACTACGAAACGGAAGAAGTTGAAAAGAAGTTCAATGATAAATATTTGTGGCTAAAATCTCCTCAGGAGCGGTAAAAAATTTATTTGCTATGAAGTCTTAAGGTTGTGCAGCTCACATGGATAGCGATGAAATTTATTGGTTTTCTTCTGTCAATTTTAGGGAAGCAGCTGGAACCTGTATAACTGATCTCAAGATTTTCGGCGAACCCTGTGCCTGGAAGGACTCTAAGGGAAAAACTGCGTACCTGGTCTCATTTGTTCGCCGAGTTGGAAGCGACAGTCAGTCTCAAAAGAAATCTGTCTTGCAAATTGATGATTTCATAACTTTGAGCTCCAATGTTGAAGTTTGCATAAACTATGGCGTGGTCGCTATAATTCGTGGAGAAGAAATTACCATCTCACTTGATCAGTAACTTATTTTTCATTTCAGACGTTTTTATACGATTTTGTAAATCTTAAATGTTTGCTTAAGCTTTCCGAAAATCCCTACATTACTTTTCTTCTCTTATTCAATAATGTTAATCATCAAAACCATTGTCCAAACAGGCCCCTTCACCCGGAATACCAGTCAGCTAATTTCATTTATTCGGTGGATAAGATTAACTCTAAATCTCCTATCGCTAGTCAATATGGGTATTTAGCGAGGTTGATGGACGATACTCCAGAATCCGCGCGTTTACGAGAGTATATCATATTAAAGTAAGTAATTGTAAATGATACAATTTTTTCGAAGAAAGTTGTGCTATAAGGAAAGTGATTCATGTAAATGGTTTATGGTTTTATTCAGAGCGCAGCCAAAATTTACAAAGGCACCATTACCTGATTCAGGTCTTCAGGAGATACTTCAAAACCTGAACGTTGAACAGAAACGTGTTATTATGAAAGCTTTTTCCACAGATAGTTTTCTTTTCGTTAAAGGAACTCCTGGATCTGGTATGTTATTTTATAAACCTTTTAAGAATACATGATGTGTTAACTTGATGCGATTCTTATTTCGTGACAATATTTCCTTTGTTTTCAGGAAAAACAACGACAATCGTATCCTTATTGAGAGCTCTTATGTTAAAGAATCATTCTGTTCTGGTTGTATCTTACACTGGAACAGCACTGGTGAATATTTTGGATAAATACAAGAAGTATAGTGATAACTTTATTAAGATAAGTAGCAGTGGGAGGAATGATGCTAGTCTTGCTCCATGTACAACGAAAGAGTTGTCAAAGTCTGCTAAGAGTATTAGTGACTTGCAGGGATTGTACCATCAGGTTGGAACTTTTTTCATTTTCAGAACTTACAATTAATCGATGAATATGTTATGAGTAACCCGAATTAACTTACAATACATTTGCATTTGACAGCCTAGCTCTACCCACTGCCGTTTTTGGTGCTCTATCGCTATGTGAAAAATACATCGTATTTGGCGACCCCAATCAGCTTCCTCCTGTTTTACAGTCTGACATTGTCAAGTAAGTTGTCTCATCTTCAGTTCAGTTACAGTTCAGTTTCTTTCAAACAGATTGTTTGTTATGTTGTTTTTTTATTTTTAAATTTGTAGAGATCCAACCATCTCTGACAACTTTTTTTCGCTTATGGCGTCACCCGTTAGCACCATAAAACTGAATATTCAATATAGAATGAATAGCACTATTACTAAAATCGCTAATGCACTTATGTATGACAATCAAATGAAATGTGGGGATCCAGCCCAGGAAAAAAGTTACATCAAACTAGCAGAACCGGATATTCGTAGCTATCTAAAGGAAAGCGTTTCTAGTGTCCCTGCAAGAAGAGTTCTTTGTCATGTTGTAAGTAAAAAACTCAGCCGGTCAGTTGTGTTCATGGACACATCCAATGTATCCGCATATGAATCTCGCGTTGGAGAAACCATCAGAAATGAGGCCGAAAAGAGTATCGTGATAAGCTGTGTTCGAATGTTTGTCGGTGTAAGGATTTTGATATCATCCTACAAATTATTACATATGTACATTACATTTGCATTACTTAAAGTATACTATAATTTAAAATCTGTTGTATTTTATTGCAGTCCAAACTTGACCCTTCCGCTTTAGGAATAATTGCCCCATATCGTGGTCAAGTGAACTTTATCCGATCAGCACTCAAGGAAATGGTCGATGAAAAATGTCATGATATTGAGGTAAATACTGTTGACCAGTATCAGGGAAGAGAAATGGAAGTGATCATTTGCTCTTTCACCAAAAGCAAGCCTAAGAGTTCGTCTTTCTTTCGTGGAGGGGAAGTTGATGCCGAGGGCGATGGTGACGGAGATGCTGAAGAAAACCAAGATAACGATGGAAAGGTTAATCAGTTCTGCACCATGTACAAGATATCATTCTAACTGTCTTTGAAAATGCTAACATCTTAAATTCGTTTTTCAGGAGAGTATTTTGCAAGACATTCGTCGACTCAATGTCGCAATCACCCGTGCACGACGTAAACTTGTTTTGATAGGCAATCGAGAAACGCTGGTTATGTATAAACCGTTCAAGAAGTTGTTTGAAATTCTTGAGGAGGATCAGGTTCGTCAAATTTCGAGTGAAGAGCTAAACGGATTGGAACAATTGGCTGACAACGGTAACCAAGGATCTCTATCTGCATAACTTACTTCCCCGGTGTACTTGTTATAATTGTGTTCATTTTATGATTTTGTTTGATTCAATCTCATGATCTTACAATTTATCATTGATTGCTACATATATGAATTATTTATGAAAATACCGTCTATTTTTATTCCATTTTCTACAAATCGTGAAACTATCAGGTAGTAAAACTAAAGTGATTAATAAACATGTGTGCAAAAATCATGATACATTCAGAGTATTGTTGACTATTTATTTCTTTTCCAATTTAAAATGCATTCAAGCATACATGTATCTTAACTATTTACTTTAGATATATTAGCGATTACTTCAGTTGTAGTGTTTAAATTGCGATTAAATATTTAAGTGGTACTACATAAACGCCATGAATTCATTAAAATATCCTCTTAGAATACATTAAATTTACAACTTCAGTCTCTTACTACTATCATTAATTACAAGCACGCTGTCAATCAGGTAAAACCCATATTTACAAGAATCCCTCCAAGCTTCAATACATTTTTATTCTGAGTCTTTTTCTAAAATAGAGTCTTCATTTCCTTTACTAATTCCAAATCCAATTCCAGACTCATCAGGGTTTTCCTCGTCGCTGAGATCCTGAAATATGTAATGATGGTAATGATGTACAGATTAAACGTAAAAAATATATAGTGTGCACGATGACAATGGAGTAATTTCATACTTCAATCATGCTAGCAAGGGCCTTGGCTTGCTCGACCATTTCTTCCAAGAGACTTTTCTCCCTTTCCAGATCCTCAACTCGTTTATGAAGGTTGTAGTTTTCTTGGAGTGCTTCCTCTATCGCTTGGCGTCGACTTTCGGCGAGTTCTTTCCAGTACTCTAGGGGTGCTTCATCTGTGAAGGGTTAGAAATCTCCCATTAATTAAATGCATCACAGCAACCTGCAGAAAAATCAACACTGCTTGTCTTACTGTCTTACCCCCGGTAACTAAAGAGACGTCCCCATTTTCAGTTTGAACCTCCTTAGAGACCAAAGATTTTGCAGACTTTTTCTTGGTAACCAACCCGCTTTTAACTTTTGATAGAGCATTCTTCCCATGACCATTTGAAGATTCTGGAGTGTTCACTCCTAGTTTCTTTCCCATTGTCTGCTGTCGACCCACCATTTCATTTTTGCTGGCCGACCCAGCCTTCTGCACGTCAGTCAGAGGTCGGCGGCCCTATAACATATAGATAGTTCTAAATTTAGTTTTCCCTAGTTTTAAAACTTATTACTTTTTAAAAATAAATAAATTTAATCCAGCAAAATGATAGCATTTCGCTAACATTTTTTGAATACGCCAACATTTTCCAATCTCATACGATCTCAATGAATATATCAAGATAATGCAAACTTTTTGCAATAAAATGTCACTATCAACTATAGAATTGAGTACCACTACAGTACTCAATTTTTGAATACTAAAAATTTCACCACTAATGTTCTTCAGTTATCAGAGAGAGTTGTAAGATAATTCTAAACAAGAATTTACCTCAAATGATAATTTGTATGTACTCCGTTTTACCTACTACACTTGAGACTGTTCTTCCTTACTTTGCCTAGATTTTCACGAGAGTACTGAAAGGCATTGCAGTACACACAAGACGCGTCAAGAAACTAACAAGATGCGGGACACTGAAAATTTTGCGTATTTCTAGAACATCTAAGCGTTAAAATATGTTGTCTCAAGCCCTCATAAATGATAACCAAACCTATATTCTTTTTCTATTTTCCTGAGACAAAAGTCGAAGCAGTCATCTTCATTCTCGATTTACATATTGTATGATCATCAAATAAGCTTCAACAATTCCTCGTAATTTTACAACTACGCCGTTGCATATTTCTCCTATTTAAGACGATATATGTAACAACAGGCTATCTAACAAGAAGCAAAAAATGAAATCAAATATATAGAATATTTATACATCAAATTCTCCTGAACATCTGAACAAGCTTCTGCTTTTCCGACTTTTCAACAATTCCTCAATACACTTTTTTCAATCACGGACTTATCAGAGTGTGGGATGCAAATGAGGTAGTTAATATGCATGCTTGTGAGATGTCTTGAAACCAAGACTACTCACACTCATCCTCAATCCAGACATTTAACTTTTCACAATGACAAAAGAGGAAAAACCGATTAAATAAATATGCATGATGATAGTTGATAGTAAGAGCCAAGTTGTGACTTAAATTTACACACACACATATACCAATCCACCTTTAAGCAAATAATTGTCAGGTACCTGAGTTTGGAAGCTCATTCAAATATCTTTTAATACGTCTCCAGTACTCTTCCTTTCCAAACAAAAACTAAAGTCAACAGTCAGTTCCTTCCTTCTATTCTTCCGATTTTCCTAAAACTACAAAAAAAACACAATCAACGACTTATTCATTCTCCAACAAACAATCATTTCTCCAGTTATTTTTATCCACAACAAATACAGATATTCTTCACTTACTTACATAAAAATAATATTCAGCTAAAATAATCACATCCCCTCTTCCTCCAAAAGTTTCAACACCTGCAGTACTTTTCACAATTTCCTATCAATCCCTACATTTAAACGAGCAACGTCACGAAGCAACCACAATATACATTTTAGACGTAAATGTAAATTAACGTGAACGTACTACCAGAAAAAACTGCTCCAATTAGTTTAAATTAGAATTAAAAGTCCGCAATTGGAGCGTGGCCAGGTCTCTTTAACACATTTTTTCCTTCCTCTCAATCCCATGCACTTATTTTCCCTGTCAGATTTTTTGGCTGTTGATCATTTTTCCAGAATCCCTCGCTTCATATTTAAACCAGCCAATGGTAGCCCAGATCCTAGACTGGATTTGGAGCCAATGCAGACTACGTCTTGTCTCGCTTGAGGTTGTCTTTTCTTTTTCTCCTTTCGTCCCACAATTGACAACACACAAGTTCCTTACTTGCTTTTGGTGCATAAGCTCATGTAAAAGAAGGAAGGATGCCTGTGATGAAGTACCTTACGATTATTCGGCTGATATATTTCCGAGATAAGTCTGCTGAATAGAGGATATAATAAGGGATAGATGGTTTATAGAAGAGGAACCTTAATGGATTCGAGTGGACATTGACAAGGATTAGAGGGCTGTATGTATTATGTATGTGAGTCATGTGCGTTTTACGAGATTACCATTTAGGCATTTCGTTCGCTTATTGCTTTATTTTAAAACTCTGGGATTTTTTATATGCATGGTTCATTTCTATGTGGAATTGGGTAAGTGGTCGTGTGTCGGGGGGTTATGTTAGAATTAATAAAATAACCACAATTAACAACGTGTGGGGTAAATCTAACCTTGTCTAAATATAGGTAACACAAGAGCATATCTAATTATCAGTAAAAGATTCTTGTCAAATGAACAGAGACGTATCACAACTCAATTTAAAACTTAATTTAATGCACATCTACTACATAACGTCTTTTATAAAAGATAATTGCATTTTGTATCTAACCTTGAACGAGATATGATGTAAAGTAATTGATATATTATGTAATGCACAAGACCCCGACTCAGTTAACAGTACTCGTTTTTATAAAACTGTTGAAGAATTAATTTACTCCGTATAGAATTCCACACGCCGGAGGTCCCGAAGCTAGTAAAATATTCCTAATTCTGATTAAAAATTTCCTTGAAACCATTACCGGTGGTATAAATGTTTCACATTTAGAAATAAATTTCCCTTCTCAGAATGCTCCCATGAGATGATTCTCTCTTATCCTTAACTTTTCTCAGAATCTTGTAATATTTCAAGCCTTCGTCTTCCTAAAACTTTTCAAGTCGTATGTGTTGTATGATATTGTCCTGTATTAAAGTTTCCATTATCATAACGACTTTTCCAAATGGGACAGGGTTCACACCCTTGCAAAATTCTAAGTTTCTAAGAATACCTACTTTTTAACATAATATTCGTCAAGGTTACATTCTCCACTTACACTGTGCTCGGCTGCTAATACTAGTAACGCGGAAAGTAAAGTGTGCATTTCTAATTAGCTCTGCTTTTACATACACGAGCCAACCAGATTTTGAAAAGTGAGGTTGCTCCACTCCAGGTGCCACACATTTCCATCAAAATGTTCAAACTCAAAGTCTTCCTTTTTCTCGCGAAATGTTTTCACCTGGATGAAAAGACGTGTTCAATTTGACTTTCATAACTTGTTCTCTCCTCCATTCAACTGCCACACTGCCAGTCGTCGTAATTTAATTTTACACATCCTTTTACCTCATCCATGAAAACTTATCCATTTACCCATTCAGCATCACATGCATCCTTCAAACGTCTTCAAGATCACAAGCCAAAGAAAGCCGTGAACTTGACGTGAGTAGGTGGTATAGTAGGCAAAAAACGTATTCATCCATTTACATACAGTTTTTTTTTCATTCTCACACACCTCTCTACTTTCTCTGGCTTTTATGTATAGTATACAGGAAATTACAAACGGGAAAGAAATCAAGGTATCTTTTTTAACCAACTTGAGAAAAGTCAAGAGAGAAAGATGCCAGGTGGGAGAGGGAAGAGTGTGAGTCGGGTAGAAAATAAATAAGGAACCGTTTCAAGCTACAAAAGACTTAATATATTTGAGCGTATGTTGCCGTCTTGGCATTTTCACTTTCGCTTCCTATGAGAAACCCATAACCGTTTTGAGAATGAGAGTGAGTGGTAGAGAGAGAGAGAAAAGAAAAATATTGCTACTTACTGGTCTCCTTAGATAATGCTCTCAGATCTTGTAACAAGTCAAAGATTTCAATAAAATGCTACTTGCCTAGTATGGATTTAGGAAATTGACTATTTTATCTCTTCCATATACATATACATGTATAATAATTCCATCTTGTTCAACTGGAGACTTTTATAGTACTTATGTATTCCTTAATAAAAACCTTTTGTGAAGACTTAAATGTATTTCCCAATATGAATATTTCAATCTTTTCTATTTCTCCAGAAGACCATTTATCGGTTATTGGATAAAAACTTGGGAGTAGATTGAGAGGGAAGAGTAACACACACGCGTTTTTTACATGAAAATCCGTTGACTTTTTTTTCTTTTTGCCCATTTTTGGTTTTTTTACTCGCGTAACATTTACTTGCATGCAAACAAGAAATCACAAAAGGCATTTCAACCTAACCAAAGTTTTTTAGCTGTTTTTTTACTGACAAAATAACAAAAGTAAAAATATATTCACAAAGAGTTAAGAAAACCCCGACATGAAAACCAAATATTACATGCATTTTTCTCCTTCCTCCATTGCGTGATAAGATTCCGTGAAGTGCACAAGGAGAATGGGGATGATGATGATACACATTGCAAGAATTGCCTGTTACCATATCCCAGTGATTTTTCACTTGGGGATTATGAATAGTAACTAACTAACCTTCTTTGTCGTTCTACATTCTCTAGTACAATAGCCTCTTCAGAAAGGAGAAAAGTGGAGTAAAACGATACCTAATTAGGATTCCAGAAGCAAGTTGATTTCTCTCTGAATTAACCTCTTCTTGCATTAAATTGACTATGTGGGAATAAGTGCCAGAGTGATAAGAAGACCCTAGTGTGCAATACTTATGTATGAAGGAGAATGTCGTGTATATATTGTATTATTGTAATTATCTCAACTACACGTCTATTCTCCCCTCCCATAAATCTTTAGAAAATCTATTTTGTACTAAGTAAAAGGTAACGATGTCAAAGGGAGTTTGATGTGATTGCCTTGCTTGTTATCAGATAATGACTTGCATTGAGCTCACGATCAGTGACATAAGAGGAAACAATATAACTGGACTAATTCCTTTAATTTATGAGTGAAGCCTTCTCTTCCAGGAAAGCGGGTGGAATTTCCATTTACTATGTTTCTTGGAAAATGGAGGACAAGATTACGAGATAGAGTTGTTAACAAAATTGTATCCAGCTATGGCAAGACAAACTGACATGGGAAGGGGGACACAATAAAAAGGATTTTTTTTTGTGTTTATCATTTTGAGTCTTACTCTCTTTTCTTCAAGCAGAATCCGTGTCGTTTGAGTGCACTGGTGGTAATAATACGTGGGTGACTTTTGCTTTCTTTTTGTCAGCATGAGGGTCTCTTGTCACATTTTTTATACTTCTGGTCATTCACAAACCACATTCCAAAAATAAGAAAGAATGAATGCACAATATAGATGAGGATATGGGTGGTAAACTTGGTATTTGTACGAAAAAAAGAGAAACAGCTCTCACTCTCCTTTGATATGTAACTACAACGGGCTGTCTAGCTGTGGGTGATATATGAGATTGCTAAATGTGACCATGCAGTATAAGATACCAAACTAAAAAAAAGCTGGACTGGGTAATATTCCCAGTTTGAAATGGAATATTCTTATCAGTCCCTTTTGAAAGTTGAAGCTGATATTGATTTCTTACTAGAAGGTTTGATATAGATACCTTTTAAAAAATGTATGTATACATACTTTCATATCTTTAAATCGTGGCCTTTAGTAACATGTCAAAAGGTAACTTGATATTGGTGTCGTTTTTCTTCTCTTTTGGATTCCCAACTAGTTTTCGAAAGTCTCTTACAGCTTTCTCCAGTTATACTGAAGGTTTTTTCCGTCTAGATGGAAACTCGAGATGGTTTTTTTCATGGAGAAGAACCAACCCAAAAATACCCTCTTCAATGTGGTTCGTATTATTCAAAGGAGTAAAATTACTCTTTTATGATAATCCCGTTCTTCCTCATGTAGATGATACATGAGAGAAAGAAAAAATTGTATTATTCACTAGGTGAGTGTCACTCTAGAAATATTTTCTTTGTGTCAGGTTGAATAGTTTCACGTCATCATGGTCGAACTTGAGCCTACAAAGGTCTCAATGGCACTTTGGAGAATTGTTATCGTTTCGTAACACATATCATATGAGATCATGGGATATTATCATATATGATAAAAAAATCTTTTATGGTCCATCCTCCCCATTTGGGTATTATGCATGAGGTTATACAACTCAGGACTGGCTATTCCCAAGAGTAATCCCAATTTTTCGTTTTACTAGCCGCGAAAAAGTCGTCATCGAAGAGGTCATAATCGTTACCACCGATGTAGCACGGGATATGAATAATTCTGTGAAAATTCACGTATATGGAAAGTGAAACGATATGGGAACATTTGGACAATATTCATTTTTATAGCGAGATTCTCGGTTCCTGGTAGTTTTCGAAAATCGCGATGTTATCCTTGTTGATCCGTTTTCTTCACTGGGCGAGAATCCCGTTCTTCACAATTGGAAATATTTTATATTCATTTTCATCTCGGGAAATGAGTAAAACCTCAGTGACAATATCCTCCTGTCATGTTAAAGTAGGTGTGGGCATATGTTCCCTTTAAGGAAATGTTCTTTCCTCTACTTCACTGGTAATACGCAAACATCATTTCCACTTTTCTTAAATGTCCTCCTCCACTTCTCTTCTAGTTTTGTGAACTAGAGTAGTTATAAGTGGCTCAGCAGGTTTTCTTGGGATTTTGTGTGGTTGCCTGAGATGCCGAAACGAGATACTCTTCTCTGTACTGGAAAAACCGCGTGGAGAGGATTTTATGCAAAGCGTAAATTTATATACTTCCTCACCAGATATATTACATTTTCCTCCTTGAAATTATATGGTGTAGCAAGAGCATCCATGCAATTTTGCTGAGAGAGACAGAGAGAAAAGGGATATTTTCTATGTAAATATATTCAACAGCAAAGTCTCCACTAATCTTGTGGCTACCAGAGTGGAGAAAAGATATATATGCAGCTTGAAATAATATATACAGAAGAGGGCTTTGGGGGAATATCTGCAATTTTATCATTCTTCCTCTTTGCCTAAGAAATATTAAGAGTTGACATTAGAGACGTCTCGTATTACCCCATCTGTAAAATGTAGTTCTCGTGAGATAAACTAGCAGAAATTACGGGGAATCAGGATTAACTGAAAAAAACCTAATTTGTTTTTCTACATCGAAACTGACATTGTCCCGAAAAGTTGACAAAATTAAGGGAACTTTTTTAAGGAAATTTATTAAAAAGCAAAGTTTAGATTAAGTCTATGCTAAAAACTCTTGGCGGAATAATGCAACCAAGTGAGTGGAATGAGTTGTGCCTTATGGTCATTACGAAGTTAATTTTCACAATGTTTTTTCTCTCAACTTTTGCTAAAAGTCCCATTGATGCATCTTTGATAATATTCTGTACACTTTTATTCTACAAATGGAAGATTTTCCTCTTCTCAGTAACAAAAATAGAACAAGATGAATTGCTCTCTTGGATTTTTAGACTTTAGCATTGGTTACTAGGTCATATATGATTTTCATATTAAATCAAAGGAACAAATCTCATCTACGTCTTGATTAATTTTTTAGGCAGTGATTATAGTTTCGCAATATGGGATGATAATCATCTTGACTATTGCTAATTTATTTCTCTCTTCTTCCTTCTAACGTCCTTTTCTAGCATACTTTGTACAAAAAGGGTGTAAAACTTGGTCTGAAACTCGTCCTCAAGTGGAAATACGGTTTTTTGCAATGAAGGAGGAAGTAAAAGTAGTAAAAACAAGTTATCAACTCATTTTCCCCCTCTGGATTCACATTTTTCTTAAGAATTTGGTTCACAAGGGATGGATATTGGGGAGTTTGGAAAAAACAAATCCTTCTCAGGAATTTCACAAGTATACATGAGATTAAAGGAAATACATCAAAATCCAATTCAGTCCGCAAATACAAACATTATATCGCTCATAGATGGGGAAATTCAGAGTGTTTTTGCACACGCATATAAACTGGAGGCTGACTTGGGGAAATAAAACATACAAGTGGGAAAAGTTTTTCAAGTTTTGTCACCCGTATCCATGTGCGGCTGACTTTGCTGCTTCACTTGATTCAAGAGAGAGAAAGCTAAAATGGTCGTCATCTGTTTCCAAAAAGTGGAGCAATATGTGTTAGTTTGAATGTTGATAAATTAACAGTTTCTACGAGAGCGGAACAGGAATTAATTGAGTTTCTTTTTCTCATACTCAGTTTTTTCATCCTATTTTTGCTCAACACACACACACGCGCTCTAAATCCATATTGAGATTGTATCACATGGCGTGTGTGTGTGGTGGGGAAAGCTGACTCTGAAGAGGTTAAATAGATGTATGGAAAGAGTGAAGGTGGTGCCCACTTTGTGAGAGATGGGCTTTCACATTTAGCAATCTATTCGAGGCTATAGGGAAGCGAGAGGAAGATGAAAATGGTTATGACATTCTATAAGAAATCATGTTCTGTCATCATTTTCATTCGGATTTTTTCTTTCCCATGTTTAATCCAAGGGTTATGAGGTTGCTTCGTTGAAAATGGGAAATCATTTTTTCTCTCTTTAAGCAAATACAAAAGGGAAGAATACACTCTTTCTGATATTCTTTAAAATAGTTATCAATGGAAAAATCTTCATGGTTCATCCATCATCGGTTTTTTTGTTCAGTCGAATCACTCACATTTTGACTTGAAGAGTTTTCATGACATATTTTATTAAATCTAGCTTTTGTCCTTGTCAGAGTGGATGTAATTTGTGATTCATGATTTATGACGGCTTAGATAATCATTCTTGCGATACGAAATCTCATATTTTAATTTTTCTATTTATTGGTTTTGCCCAGAAAAATCAACTTTTTAGGATGCGTAGGTTTACAATGTAACTTCAAATTTGTTATGCAAAACTCTAAATTGATCTTCAAACATATTCACGATTCACTAGCAAAAGAAATACCCCGAATTCACTAACAACATCAAAGTTTGCACTTTCATTACAACTTTCTTTATCACAAACTCATCTTTCTTTCTCTAAATGGAATCAATTCTCTGGAATTTAGTAGTCAGTCAAGTTAAAACACAAAAGTAGAATTTTCAGATTTTCAAGAATCAATCAAAAGCATACTCGAGATTTCTCGTTTGCAGTTTTTATTATATACACTAACGTTTCGATTTGTTAACTTGGGCAAAGCTTCCTGGAATAATGGATATAAAAAACCTTTAGAAATTTTACCATAACATTATTCCTCTTTACCGCTACAAAAATAATATATACATCTGTAATTTTGGATACCTGAAGTGAGTGAATTCTCTTCTCTCATATTATGGGAGATTGCTACTTTTTATTATTTTATTTAGTTTAAAGCAGAAAAAAAGAACGACGGGTTGTCAGACAAGACAACGGAGATAAATAAGAGAAAAACCCACGCGCATACCTGATAACTACAACAAAAATATATGTTTTTCATTTCTACCTCAGATTGGTGGATCTGATCTAAGAGAAATAAAGAGAAAGGAGCAAAAAAGATTATAGATGTGCATGTTCATATATGTTAAAGGGGAAACCACATTTTCATCATCTCATTTACTTTGAGTAACCTTTCATCTTGCAAAATGATATGAGAGAGAGAATGATGCAAAAACATATGAAAGCTTTCTCTCTAAAAAACATTTCATTTCATTGTTCATCTCTCTCAAGTCGAGGACTAGACTACATGGCGTGCAATGTGCTTGCAAAGCTCTGAGCTCTTGTATATACACATGTGTAATCAGCATGTCTGAGTGGGTAACTATCGAATTGAATAAAAGAATTAGCAGTCATACCTTCAGCGTGAGAGGATAAATGGTGGACGAAAATGAGAAGAGAAGATAGTGAAAAAAACAAGCATGGTATGTCTATTTTTTCTCTTTTGTTTTTAAAAGTAATACCTCTTTGATGCTAGTCGAGTTTTACAAAAGTATATGCTAGTATCTAGTTTCCAGACAGATTTCCAACAATCAACCTTTGATCGATGATTGGATGAAAAAGGAAATTTTAAACCTGAAAAGTTGCACCTGTGTCAAATTGTTCAAAGTTTTCAGGAAAACCTGTTAAAAAGTTAAAAGGAATGTTTTTTCCTCTTAAAAGCCAAACGGCACAAAATAAATGTAGCTTGCACTCAACCATGAGGGAAAATGAGGAAATGAGAAATGTACTTTGAACCAAGGAAAGCAAAAGATGATAATGATGATGCTGATGCGACCGTTGTTTTTTGGTTGATGCTAGGAAAAAAGCACTCATGTATTGCTCTTCTGAGGATCATCTCAAAAGAGGGAAAAGGAGTAAGCAATAATACAAACTACAAAGACTGGGAATAAACAGGGATGATGAGAGTTGAGAGGGAAAAGGGAAAAGGCGAAATAAAAACTTTTTCAATCTATCTTTAAGCTGTACACGAACTTGAAAATGTTTTCCCCGATTTTCTACCTGTATTTTGAAGTACTTTTTTTCTTGCAGACAATCCCTTACACAATTTGTACCCAAGTGTTTGTCCTATGTTGAACTGGTAAATGTATTTAAGCATAGAAAGTGAGGATGATAATAATAGATGGAAAACTGGAAGTTGTAATAATAATCCAAAATCTTTTCCAATACTACGAAAAACAAGAAAGTATGTTTTATTCCCTCAAACATGGCTCATCTTAAATATACAAAAAGTTTTTTTTGAGGTGAGATCATTTCTCTAGTGACTTCTCAGAAGTTATTATGCATAAGTTCAACGGGATAGGAGGAAAACAAAGGTAAAAGTAAGTTAAGAAACAAGTTGACATTATTTGGCAAGTTAGCTTTCCACAAAAATATAAAATGTCACATTGGTAACTAACCTTTATCCATATTCTTCTAGAAGAGGTATATAAGTGAATTTAGAAAAGCATGTACTTTTTCCAGTTTCTCCTTTTACTCTCGTAAAAATGGAAAGTTGAGCTGTTGTGCATGAGCAAGAATGAAAATCCTAGCTTGAAACTTGAGAACTTAAAACTCTCCACTTTCCCTTGTAGATTTCTTTATACTTTGGTCTTGTTCTATTTGCTAGAGACAACGGAGACTCCTTTTGTTACTTCAATTTTTCTCACTCTTTGACTTTTTCTTCTTAGTCGTGCTTTGGGGATCGTTGGTGCTTTCAAAATGAAAAGTTTTTAACAACTCCATTCAAACTGGGATGTGGTGGCGGTGGAGGTTCTCAATTTGAAATTATTACATTATCCTCTTTGTATTCATCCTCATACATATGTTTTTTTCGGGGTCAAAAGCACCAATAAAATATTGACGTTGGGAAATGCCACGTTGCAATAAACTTAGCTAGAGTGGGTGAACCTCTACTTTAAATGACTGAGGTATGGTTGCTTGGTTGAGTTAGTTCGCAGTCATGATCATTTCTGGAGAAACAACGTTAATCCTTTCCACTTGATGTTGTAAAGGTTCACTTTCTCGTTGGAAAATATCAAGGAGAAAATCCTCAAATGGGTTTACCACGTTAAAATAGACCCTTTTTCCATTGTGCTATCCCGTATTGTAAATTTTGCTTCATTCACGAAAACCGTAAAATGGAACTGTCACAATTTCCATTCCCTTTTTCTTCGGAAAACTTGTCTAGTTCCTTCCTCCAGACTTGTCGGGCTCTTCTGTCACCAGTGAAAAATGGCCGGACGGTGGATTAGGGTGAAGGGGGCATTTGGAAACTAACAAGTGCCAGACTTCACACTCTCAATGGTAAGTTTTTTTTCTGGAAGGGAGGAGAAATCAGAGTAAGAAATAATTTTATGTTGTCAGACAAATGGATTTTTTCGTTAAAGACAATCTCAGTTCTTTTCTCTTTCCACCTCCAACTTCATTTTTTACACATTTCTTCCCAATAGAAAATTATGGCAGGTGAGTCGAGAACGAAGAAGATTAACTGCTTCCTTAGTACCTAAAACTATAACGAGAAAGTAAATCAAGGGAAAAGATAGGCTTAAATATTTTTCCGGACGAATTATATTTTTTATACATATTGTAGAAAAGGATTTTGGTCTTGGCTGTACATGAATTTGAAAAGCTCTTCCAAAATTTTCTCTTTTAATTTCATTTTCGGGAAAGTTTAATGCGCCCAGGAAAACTGATACTTTACGATGAAAAGTTGTTCATTTTTTAAAACCTAATTATGATCCTATACTGCTACGCTTAGCATGAGTACGTACTTGAAACCAAGTATAAAAAGCATTTGAAATTCGAAAAATATTATTTCTCTTGGTCTTGACAAATATACTTTAACTATTCAATCATGAACATATACCTTTCTCGCAAAAAAATTGCCTGCTAAAAGAAGGTGGTCACCACACTTGACTATACACACTCCCGTTGTCTTCCCAGATAAGTAGGTTTGGAGTAGATGAAGGCTCGAAAGTTGAAAAAAATGCACTGCCACTCCCTCAACCAGAAAGAATAGTACATCGAAATGAAGTTCTTTTTGAGGTGGAAAACCTACAGTGGTTTGTACTAAACCGTTCCAAAAGTGCTTTCAAAATGGGAAAACACACGAGGAGAAAATGGATCAAGTAAAAAGGGAAAAAAATAGGTGATACAAGGGCTACCCGTTTGCCGAAAATATATAGATATTTATAGGTATAAGTACTTATGCGACTTTTTTTTTTTAAAAAAAAGATTGTTTCTCGTTTTTTCCCGTTGGCTGACTGCCACCCACTGAATATCGTGATAGCAGAGTATCTTTCTTTTTTCGAAAGAGTGGCTTTTAGCCGAAAAGCCTGAGAAGAAGCATCTTTTCTTAAGGAAGTTTGTTTCTGCCAAAAGTCCTGTCATATCTTTCCTCCATTGAGAACAAACTGAGCAAAACTTTGGAAACGCATAGAACTCTTATGAAAATGCATTTTTTTGTTCTATAGTCCAGGTAAGTAAGTAAACTTGCATAAGATGTATTTGTACCGCCAAGAAACGGAAATACTTGTAGCCTTTTAATATCCCCTTTCAGTTTCATTTGAGTGGGGAAACCAAAAAGTGGAAAAGGAGTGAAAAAAGACGGTCACAAAAGGGAAAACCTTGTCCTCCCTAGCCTCTCTGTCTTTCCACCTGAGAGACGTTATTCCGAAAAAAGGAAAATCGCATAATGTTGTCCATGAAGTACTAAGTAAATACAAGGGAACTTACTTATTTCTCTGTATAAAGAAAGCGGCTGGAGAGCTTCTACTTTTTGTGAGCCATGTTGTTTAATATACTCCCATGAACCTTTTTTTTAAAAGAGCACGTGTCTTCAAACTCGAACTCTTCAAATTTCTTGTAAACAGGATACTCCATTCATAATCACACAAAGTTGAGAGGATGCATTCCCAATGTTTAATTTTTTTGAATTGGAATGCAGTTGCAGTCTTTACCTAGCTTTACTAACAAAAAACTATTCAACTGTGGAAACTTTGAAGGACAGTGGGGTACTCTTGTTCGGAGGTACATATGACAAGGTAGCATTGAAAATATTATGCAAGATAAAAAGTTTTTATAATATTACAAGCATCTCTATATCATGAAGGAAGGGTTGCAAAGATAAAATCTGAGACACCCGCATTCTACACTCGTTATCACTACCATCATCCCTGTCACCAAGATGTGATTGTATAAAAAATAGAATCTGTGGCGGCAAGTGTAAAAAAATCCTTGGCACAGGAATCTGCCAGATAGATCATTGATTTCCGGTTGGAATCCCTAACCCGATTTTCACGAATCGGAAACAAAAAATCTCCTTCAAGTTTCCTTTTTCTTTCTCTCAACCATAGAAAGGAAATGAGTATTAAAGGATAATAGAATTCATTGAAGATTTCCTTTTTATGAAAATCAATTCTTCTATAGTATGCATGCCTAAATTCGCTCTCCTCCTCGAAAAAAATCTTGGCAAAGAATCTTTTCCCGCTGCAAATTTTCTTTTGTAAAGTCATCATAACTCATTTTTCTCTAAATGAAGCATTTTTTAACTCAATGAAATGATAACAATCAGAATATACAGCGGGGAGTAAATACACACAACTTTATTGTAAAGTGATAACGTGGATTTGAAAAAAATTGATAGGCTCAATGAAATCTACTCCGTCTGGAATGGGTTTCATCGCTTTGGAAAAAAAGAAATGAAAAAAATGATCACGTTAGCTTAGCACTTCTTCGTCATGACAAGAGAAGCTTCTCAAGTGGAATGTACTTTTCTTGTAAACTTTTTTCCTCGCTTTTTCTCCCCTCCAAGAAGAAAAAAAGTATGCATGGGGAATAGAGAAAGCGAAAATGTAACAACCCAAATCGTGTTTCCCCCCTTGGTTCCCATTCTCTCTTCATATTTCCCTCCTTATTTTTATTTTCTCGGGGGTTTGTTCACCTATGTGTACATATAATATGGTAAATACAGCCTCCATTACGGCTTTCCTCTTGTTTGACTTTCTCTTGGAAATCTTTTAAGATGGAGTTTTCTCTCTATTTCCATTATCCATCTTTTATCCAACTTTCCCTTCTCGTTTGAGGGCTAACCTGGATTTTTTATTTTACCATTTTTGCGTATATTTGTGGATGAAGATTTTAGCTCAGTTATTGTTGACTAAAAAAATCTTTGGGATGTATTGGTGGTTTGTTGAGTACAAGAGAAAATATAAAATGGAAGGATTGCCAACTTGAAGTACACACTTTTCCCATTCGAGGAGAGGAGGATAATAGGATGTTTGATATTTACTCGAGTTGTTAGTACAGGAAAGCCTTTTCTCCTTCGAAAAGTCAACTTGGCTCAATAATGGTGGTGAGGAGCTTTTCGTATATTTATTTTAAAATGTCCCTCCTCCTTTACAACTTACACAAGAGACTACGTCAAGAGGGAACATGATGAAATTGGGATTTCGCAACAAGGTGAGTGGCAACGAGGGATATTAATATTTAAAAAGCTGCTTCATCTCCAAGTGAGAGAGTTTGCTCAAGGCCATGGAAAAATATGTAAAGGAAGATAGCAATCCAAGGCTTAAGTAAGTCTCATTTGGATAGTATCAGTAGTAAAAAGTCCTTCACTTCATACTCGCTTTATATCCCCAAAGTATTTTCAGAAGAGATTACTTTTTTCTGCGAAAAAAGCTTGAAAAATTCATCTTTTACGATTGTCATTGTCAGTTTACAAAAAAAGTGTGAAAAAAGACACCACCAAGCCTAATCTCAATTGACCCCAGAAAGTTTTTCTTCGTCAATTTAATTTCTCCTGATTAACTTTCCCAAGTTTGGAACAACTTGTACAAGTGAATCCTGATTGGAATCTTTTTTTATTATTGAGTTGAGAAAAACAACAACTTCACTGATGATGATGACTCTCTTCCAGTGTGGCAAAGAACATTAGAAGAGAGAGAAAACAAATGAAACTTGTCTACTTTATTCAGATAATCCTCTGCAATTTCTAAACATGAAATCAGTTTTCTCGGTCAAATTACCATTTTCTTGAGAGTGCAAAAGAGAGAAAATGGAGAAAGAAGTAAGGTCGTTGTTTCACATGAAAAAAATCATCTTTCTCTTCCCACTTTCTTCCACTTTCCAGCCTGCTCTTAATTTCAACAAAGCTGCAACTCCTTCAATTTCCTCTGTACAAAAAAAGTCTTTTGAGAGAGCCGAATCCAATAGGGAATTCATTTGAGTAGCCAAGGGAGTCACTGAAGAAGAGAGAAATGAAGAGCAAACTAGATATGAGCCTATTCTAACTCTACTAGTATACCGGACTACAATATATTCTTTTTTCTTATTAGTCCCATCCGCTACAGAAAACTCTCTGGAGTATTTTGCTTCCCGTATAAAATTATATCTTTAATATTATCCTCTTCATTCTATCTTGAATTTTTTTTCTTTTCACACAGACTCCGCTCCACTTTCCATTTTTATTTACTCTACAAGATCTTTTTATTTTCTTGGGTTCAGATGCACTTGAGAATATTACCTTGTTGTAATACAAAAAGCATGATGAGCTTTGAATGCTTTGATCATCATCAGGATTCAACTTAGCCGAGATCATCAACACGAGAGGCATCATCACAACTGCAGATATGGCGAACAAAGGAAAAAAAAGCGATAAGTGAGGATGAACACGATCATCATCATCCCAGCAATCGGCTATTGTTTTCCGCATAACTAAGCTAGAAGCTTGGCTCCGTCTTTCTGCTTTGGTCCTCTCTAGTGGGAAAAGTGGTCCAGGAAGGGGAATAAATTGGGGTTGTTTTCCTCTCACGGAGGACGTGACACTAGCAAAGGGTCATCCTTTCCTATTTGTGGAAAGAACTAAATTCTCATATTATCTTGCTCACGAAGATTATTCTCTTCTTTTTTCTCCGCTTTCAAACCCTTTTTTCCCTCATAAACGAAATATTCCTTTAGACTTGGACGCTTTCCACATTGAGCAGATTGGGAAAAATTTCGAGATGGGGAAAATGATGTTCTGGCTTTTTAACATTAGCACATCACCACAATTCCAATTTAGGATATATCACATTTGCCCCATTTATTTCTTTTTTTACCACCTCCACACTTTCCAAAAGGAGGTGAGATTGTCTCCTCAAGAGGGAGAGTGTTTGTCGTCTCTTGCGATCGAAGGTGAAATAGGACATAGGGAAAATGAGGTTGGTCTCAGAGTCAGTAGAAAAAATGGAATGAAGTGCGTCTCACTCGCCAAACCACTATTTTTTATTCTCGTGCATGGGTATTTATTGGAATGGAGGTTTCAAGTGACAGATGCATTACGCTGTCATTCCATTTTTTGCAAGGTTCTAAACTTCCCTCTTTGTGGCAGTTGAACTGGACTTTGGAAAAAACTTGTAGTTTTTGAGCACAGCAGACCACCAACAAGAACATGATTTCGGGATCATCCAGATAAAAATCGGTATATATTGGGGGAAAAGCTTTTATTATTTTCTCCATTTTGGACAATTTGGGATTTAGTATTCTGATAACGACAGCCTTCTATTCAGATTGTCTAGATAATTCTTCTCGAATGAATATAATTGCATCAAAAAACTTTTTCCTCTTTCCTAGTGATCGACACTTTGATAGAATAATTCTTCCAGATTTGAATCTCTTACAGCTTCCTTCCTCCCCTGTCACGTTATTCTTTTGGAATATAATGGAAATCTAATAAGATCTTTGGAAAAAAGTATTCCCATTAGTGTTCCTCGACTCTAGACATATGTTTTTTCCAGAAGGATTGGTCTGAGTGGGGGAGAAAATTAACATGTGATTTTTTTCTTCATTTCATCTCAAGTGTGTGTTCAGTTCAACTCGGAAAAATGAATCCGTCAGGAGAGAAGATTAGAGATATTTTTTAGGAAGGCGAGACTAGAAACATTTAGCACTTTTCTTTTGGAATCAATTTCAGGCATATTGTCTTCTTTCTTTAGAAGCATAGGCAAGAAAGGAAAGAAGAGAAAAAATTAATTTGAGAACTCTTATCGAAACATGAATTCTCCAGTGCAACTTGATTCCTTGTGAGAAATCATTATAAAGAGATTTTCTTTTCTTGCCACACTCACTCAAAATACGATGAAGAAATATTAATGATTTTTGTCCGTTTTACAAATGTTTCTCACAGTTGAGATAAGGATTACGAAAGAGTTTATCCAAAAAAATATTATTGACAGGAGAAGAAAGACAGAAGAAAAAACGGAACAACTTTGTCATGCTTGTTAATCGACATTTAAATCAATTTTATTTGTCACTTGGTTTAGACCCCCAAACCATACCCTGCAAAAACAAAATAATTCATATACTTTATAACGTGAGCAGAGAAATTGGCAAATTTCCACTTATCCTGAATACATGTTTACTTGAGGAAAACTGGGACAAGCTCCAGTGCCTATTGTTTTTCTGCAAATCCACCTCTCACAAAGTAGCATACTCAGGTACAAGAAGGAAGACAGGTAAAACCATAGTTTGTATTCTGGATACGCTATACTTTCCAGTGGAAAGTGTTTTCCCTCTTGAAATAAAAATCCTATGTGTATTACTTCGCATAAGGTTTTTCTCCCTGGTTTGAGCAAGTGGGGTCGTTTTTATTCAGCCCAGACTGGAACGAACTCCTTTCTGCTTTCACTTCAGAGCCCAGTTTTTTTGCGAGTGTGGAGCTAGAAAAGTGCTCAACTCTCAGTGTCTCTTGCTCCGGCCAAAAGTAACAGTCCTTCTCTAGCTAGTGGGAAAGGCAAGTTGAGGGAATAAGTTGGCTTGCTGACTCTATTCCCATCTTCAGTTCTTGACAAGACATCCCCTGACCACCACACAGATTGCTGACAACTGAAAAAAACACTGTAATTTACTACGGGTATATTTTACATTTCCATTTATGGGATTGCTGCGTAATCTCTAAAGAAAAATATTTCTTCCACTTTTCCAACTCGACAAAAAGATAGCTGAACAAACTTTGAAAACTTTCAACTTTCCAACTTGTTTGACGTATTTCCGTTTCTGTTTCAAAAAATTCTCTGGACAAATTAGAAAAAAACTATTATACTATAATTTAAATATTCATATTTCCTCTCTAAATTTATCTTATTCTTTTCGCTTTTCACCGGCACGTGTGTTCTTTTGCTGGCAAGAAATTTTTCCCATATTCACACTTTACCCCTTAGTCTTTCTCCGAAAAAAGTGAAAAGTATTCTCATCCCATCTCTTAGTATTATTTCAAGCGGAGAAAAGCTTTTTGAACATTGATTTCTCTTCAAATCCCTGACAACTCAAACAATCCAGTGTATTATTACGTTTCATTACAGTCTGATCCCATTTGTGAGTCAGATTTTCAGAAAAAAGACTGCCAAATATTCCTACAAGTCTATTCCTCTCATTTGCAATGGTGAAATGTGATTAGAACAAAAATTGACAAAAAATCCTTCAAAGTAAAATAGTACTACGTATCTTACTGGTATTGCTGTTTGTATCCCGTTGACAGTTGAACGTAAAGCGGATAAAAAAATATTTCCCTTCAGACACATAATCTATCCATCATCTTCCCCTTTCTAAAAGGTATTACAAGAGGATACACATTTTCTGGAGTAAACTCGAAATAAAAACTTTTCTCTTTTATCACCACTAAACACAAAGAGAATCCTGTATTGGACCACTTTATAAGGACACACGACTGCATGAATACTTTTGAAAAGAACGAAAAAAAGATCACCAAAGGCTTAAATGCAAGTTTAGCTCTTTTTTCCTTCAGTCTCGTTTTTTCCGTTTGATGAGCTTAAACTCACCAACAATCTAAATTCTCTGTTTGTCTTTTTGATTTTCCCTCACTGAAATTAACAGTTTGATGTTCTAATCTGAAGGGTTTACCAAAAAAAACAAGGTTCATTTCTCTGGTGTCCATTTCATGTGACACGTACACACGTAGAAAACAAAGTGAACAATTGAAAACGTGCTTGTGCATCCAGTGACATTTTTGAAACTTTTTGAGATAAACTATAACCCAACTCAATTATTACAAAGAAGAACCTTCTCAAATTTACAGAAGAGGTAATGCAGGCAGAGAACTCGAGGGTACAAGGGTGAAAAAGCTTTGAAAACTGTGCAATTTTCTACAATTACCGGTAAGTCTTTTTGAGTGGAAGATGAAATATTGCTTTGCTTTGGTAATTGCTTTCTATTCTCTAAAGTACATTTATTTCAAAAGAGGGTATCATTTACAGGGCGTGTTTTCAATAGTCAAAATACAACAGTCCACGCAATATTTTTGTCTCAAGGACTTGATCCATTATTCGCTATTCTTCTCATCATTACCATCTTGCACTCATTAGGAAATTGTGTGTGCTCCTCAATTGTCTTTTATTTGAGAGAAATGTCCCACGATCTGAGAACATAAAGCAATCATCATTCCAAAGACAGGATAAAGGCTGTGACTTTTGATTCTGATAGGAATGGTAGAAAAGAGATGCAATCAGGGTTTTCTCCTCTTTCCAAAATGTCTCTGCTAAAAGCTCCTTTTGTGTGTGTATGTTTTCTGGAATGAATCTATGTTTACTCCTCAATGTGTAGATTGTGTGTATCCTCTAGGTCCAGTGGTACTTGACAAGGGAGAAGGAATTGTTTCCAGAGTTGTATCGCTTTGAGGGATGTATTTTAATTGCTCTTTGAGTCTCTCTCAATTCTTCTCCTTTGCTGAGTCTTTGGTAAGCATAGCTTTCTCTCTGTGAGCGGTAGCATTTCCTTTTATAAGTTTCCCTGTGACGAGCTCGTAGGAGGAAAGTCCTTTCTCTTTCTTTACCGCAGAGGAGGACAATAGAAGAACGTGGGACAGAGAGAGGGAGTATTATTAGTTCGTTTTTTACCACCCAAGAAGAAGACCGCCAAGGAGGGAGAATACTAGATAGATGGAAATATATTTTTTGGCAAATGGTGGACTAAAAAAGCTAATTAGGGAAAAAAGGCTGAAAAGTATATAGCTTTTTTGCGAAATTGTGCTGAATGTATTTCCCCAGATTTAAATCTGGTCATTTATTGGACATAAGCTATGTTTGCAAAGCAGATTGGGAATGAAGGGAAGGATGTAATTTGGATTTAACACAATCACTTTTTCACTTGACTTACTCTCACAACCGGGGACATTTGCTTTCAGGCTGGGTTGATGTGTAAAATTGAAAAGTTGATTTCCTCCCCATTTCCACATTCACGAACTGTGCCCATTGTTTTCTACGAAATTGTATTCATACATATATATATCTGTCTGGATTTAAATGGAGTGGAGTAAATCATCACGAATTCATGTCTAAACTCCTTCGCTTGCCATCCGTCCACTAGAGGAACATTTGAAGTGTATATCCCACCACCAATTTTCATGTGGCATTTCACCTCATCAACAATGGTGATATGTTCTGTCATCTAGTGCAAGAGGGTAGGGAGCAGGGGGAACGGAAATAATTCAGAGTGGCTCATCTCCTCTTCGTAGTGTCACTCTCCTGTCTTGGTTTTCCTGGTGGTTTTCATTTTACAGAGCACATTTTTATTCCAGAGGAACGAGATTTTTGTCTTTTACGCAATTCCAGTTTAGCTGGAATTTCACATTGTCCCATATTGTGCTATACTCATATAAAACGTATAAATCCTCATTAATAACGATACACATTGCGTTCCCCGCAATGTTTTGTCTAGAAAAAAGAGAACATAACTTTTTTTGTTAATAAACATCCGCCATCTCATCTACTTTACCTTTACCATGCATAATATTTACCTTGTTCTCTAGAAAAATTCCTCGCCACGAGGGAAATACCTAGTTTAACTCTAGCGCGTGCATTACATTCTCCACATTACTGTTTCCCGTTCAGAGTGTACCCTTGCCTGAGTTATATTCTCCAAAAATACGGAACAGGTTTCTCAACTAGGGGGGGGGATTTTCCAGCCACATTTCACTAACGTGATCGCCCTTGATGGATGTGAGTAAATATGGATTATGTATTGCAAACAAAGCAAACCAATCTTTCAATTTTATCCTTCTCTATAGCCTCGTGGAATTTACTTTCACTCTCTCCGACAATGACTTTCTCTCTTAGTGACTAGGGGGGAGTTATTTTGGGAGAATTTTCAATCTAAAATTGTGGTCTGTTTAGAGGAAAATTGAAAGGTTTTAGCTCAATTCACTGAAAATAAAGGGATTTTTTTACAGAGAACATATTGTTTATGAATTTTTTACTAAAGCTCGATGTTTATAGTTGAAAATGGACATGAAAGATTTATCATAAAAAACAAAAAAATCTCTACTCTATGTATGTCTGTTTAGGTAATCAAATGAGGTAACAGGGCATATATCTTTACGATATTTTCAATGCTGACTTGTTTCTGGGCAAATTTTAAACGAGGAAGTTTATTTTCAAAGAAATTTACTCAAAATTATTTTTCGCGGAAAGGGCTCATATCCATAGTAAAATAGTACACAATACATGAACACTTATAAATTCCTTTTAATAAGGTTAAACAAGGGAAACGTGACAGCTGTTTTAAAATAAGAAAACAAAACTTTTCTTCAGCACACACGTCAAAAAACTCGAAAAAAAGGTTAAAAATACAACAGAAAGTTTTACTAAAAGTTCTCAAGCAAGAAACTCATTAAATGAGTTCCATTTTCATTTTTAGATTAGCATAAATATCCCCTTCAAAAAATAATATCAAGTATTCTCTCTGCAAAAACAACGCGCGTGACACATTCCCTCACGAGAACAACATGATTCTTGTATATTGCCCAAATTTTCTGGGAAACAGGAACCTTTTTATAAAAAACCAGGCTAGGTTGCCAAAGTGACATTTCATAATGACAACACTAACCTATCTTGTTCATCCAGTGACAGGGAGGAGGCTAGAGGAAAGATCAATGAACCTTGTACCACGCATGCAGCTTTGATTTTACATGACATAAAAGACTTTACACACTTTCTGAGAAAATACGAAAATTTTATTATTTAATTCCAGCTTTAAAAAGAGCGTATTCTCCTATGCTCCTCCAAATGAAAGGCTTTCCCTCGAAATTCCCTAGAATGCTGCTCATTACCCAGGAAATTAAGAAGTCTTACGTGAAACTCATTAATTGTCTTCGTCTCCAGTGAGTTCATTCAGAGTTTGCGAGTGCCCAAATCTCAAAGGGGTTCTGAGTGAGCTACGCCCAATAAGATATTGGAATTCGATCTCAGGGAAAAAAATCCCTAGATCCACATTCCAGTTTCTCAGAATGATATCAACATTCTAAAGTTATTTCTCTCAAAAAATACTTCCCATTCTCACGTTACTCCAATCAACGTACCTCCTTGACTCTTTGAGTAACGTGAAATGGATAGTGAACCTATGAGAGTTGATATTGTTCCTTGGAAAACTTTAGATCTTGTCTCACCCTTGGAATGGAGTAATAGTTGGTAATTATTAGTTGGAAAAGTAATCACTGCTTTGAGGGAGAGAATGATAGACAGCTCAGTTTCCTCTTCCTCGGTGGGGAAATAGGATGAAGTAATAGCAACAACAACAAATTGCTCTCACAAGGGAGGTAACTTTCATGACCTTGTCAAAATAACCTGATAAAATACCACTTGTATCATATTTATATATTTACGAATTTGTAATTAGTTTGTTGGGAAATACACAGTTGATCCAAGAAAAAAATAATTATCTAAACCCTGCGTTTTTCGAACTCTGTAATAATTTGAATTTTGAGCATTTTCAATCAACAGCATGTGTTTATTGTACAGAAAAAATATTCCTTATCTGTAACCCGCGCATTCGAAATCCATTCGAAACTATATTTAGTTCATGTTGACGGGGTCATTAGAACAACTTCCCTTGTCAGCTCACGATATCAGCATCATGCGTGCAGAAAACGTGCAATATACATCCTTTTCGTACTTTCCTCAAGTACAATCTTTCACTCTCACAATCCTCAGCTTATCATTTCCATTTCAGACCAGCTCAGACTTTCTCCAGACAAGGGAAAGAGACTACATTTTGGGAAGGTTGACATCTAAAATGATTTCCAAAAATGAATTTTCTTTAAAGATCATTCCAACACGTAAACCTTGAAAATCTATGATTCGATACTCAATCTTTATTAAATATAGCCGATTTCGTGCGAAAATAAGGTAGGGATTTGTCTCTCCTCTTTCCATGCTTTTCTTTTCTCCCAAGAAAAAATGAAAGTCAACAGAGAAAACTACCTCACCCCACAACCGATTCTTAGTTGACTAGTGACTGACACAGAGATTGAGAGAGTGAGTGACACGCACGAAATCGAGGTTGTACTTGAAAATCATTTTCACACAAAAAATACACCAAGACTTTCCTTCCCATATTCCTCGACTGCCTTGTGCAGCTGTTTAAACTTGGTTTTTTGTTGTCTACGAGATAAGGTGAAAACCTGACAGGACGTTGGGCTGATTATTACATTTTGTGTAGATCCAGGCGCCACACTATAAACTTAAACTGCTCCTATTAAATATACACCTTGCCTGGAACTGACCCAAGGTGTAATTCCAGATGACGCCGAAAAACTCATCATCATCAAGATTGACAAGATTGGGGAAAGGTATAAAAGTGGAATTATTACGTTACTTGAGACATTTACTGCAACGTGCATTTTAAAAATGACAACAAAATGAAAGGCCAGCTGCATTTTTTTGCAATCTAAATAATGCTAAGTTTTTCTTTTTTGAAAGAAAATCACTTCATTTTCTCTAACAACTTTTGCTCCATTTTTTCACTTCCTTCTTGAAAGTGAATGAACTTCCCTTGCAGGAAAATCAAGAGAAAGAAATGCATCATATCATTTTTTCTTCCAAGTGGCTACATTTATCTTTGCGGATATTTGCGGCTTTCTTTTCTAAAAAGTATGTATTCTGCGAACGAGCTTTGCCCCACTTTATCATTTTATTAGTGCCATTGTCATCTTCATCATAATCGTAATGTTCATCAGTTTTGTGTCTCCAGCTCGGAGAGTATTTCATCGACCAGGGTAAATCTTCTTGGGTTGAGGTAGTAATAGTGACGAAATAGGCTGATGGCGAAGAGTCTGTCTTTTCCATCTCAATGAGAAGAGGGGAAGCAAGTAGGAGTGTCGTCTCTAGGGTGAGGAGATGTGAGCGAGAATGATTATCGTATTGAATGGGAAATTACACGGAGGGAAGTGCTAGCTCATCAAGTCATTTCAGCTCAAGCTGCTCTAATATACTTTTTTTCGGCAGTTACTAACTTCCCCACATATTTTTTTCTTTCTCCCCAGTGGAACATATTACATTTGCTGATATTGCACAAGTGGAATTCTTTATGGTCTTTTATCTCTTCCCGGACCTCTCCTACTTTCCCTACTAGAGAAATAAAATACGAAAGGGGGAAAAAAGAGAAATAAAATACGAAAGGGGAAAAAAAGAGAAATGATATCGGACACCATTCCAGACATAAAGTTCTTTGTGCAAGTCTCATTTCAGAATAGGAAAAATTGAAGAAAAATAAAGTACAACTCGTGATGTTTTCTCACTCGCGGGAAGAGAGAAAACTATACAAAGTTTTGTATCGGAGAGTGTGCACACATTTCACAGAAGATAAAACTGAAGCTTGGATTGTTAGAAATAATTCAATTAATATTAAATCAAGTGGATTTCCCCACGCGAAATATATATATATATATATGTATATGCTTTTGATATTCCCTCCCGTTCCAGCTTTTTCCAGTAAAACTCCCTCCCTGACCACTGTACCGCACACACCACACATGCAGGAATATTCGAGGGAGTCAGCTTGAGCTGGAAATTTTGTTCTGCTTTGTTGACTGACACTACGTACAAAAATATGTGTTTTTATTTCGCAAACACAAAATTAGCCATTTTCTCCCATTATCATCATCACCACCACAACCACCTTTCCACCTCCCTTGGTAGGACTAAGTGGAGAGTCACAGTGTGCCTACATGTTTCTCTCTGCTGGTTTCTCAAGAGGTATAGTAGCTTTTGCACTAATTGTTATTACCTTTTCCAGTGTTGCCGGGCTAAGTTGCTGGATTACAAAAATCATTAGGGAGTTCACTACCGCACTTGAACAGAATGTAGGGATCCTTGCGGAATAAGAGTTTTTGCTCAAAATGCGACCTATCCTTTTTACCTTCACCTTGGCTTGGGTTGGGATGGTTAGCAATTGATAACAAAAATCTTCGTAGTCATGTACAAGACAAGTCACAAGATAAAAACGAATCTTCTCAACAGCTCTCTTCACACAACATGCTAGCTTATTTTTTCTCCTAGTGAGGGTCTAAAGCTTCTAGTGATTTTGTACAGAGTGTCTCCATCGCCTACCTTGTAAAACAAAATTGTATACACAGCGAAAAAACTAAAATGAGAGTCATTACCATTCATTTTAGTGCACTTGCTCTTCTCCGTGTCACTTCATCTCTGGAAAAAGTTGTCTCATGTTAGGTAATCCGAAGCAATGTAGAACGATTTTTTTGTGTGCAGAATTTGTGTTATTTTCTCTGTTTTTGTAAACTTGCAAAACTGTCTATTTTGTTTCTTTTCCTGAAATGCGCAATGGGTAGTGGCTTAATAGCTCGTAAAGTGTAAATGACACCTTTCCCAAGGCAATTTAATGGTCTTCTTTAGATACAATAAAAAAGTGGAGGATTTTTTTCAAGTGTTTTTTGCCTCCTTCCGTTCTCCCCTTTTCTTTTTATTTACAGGCAGGAAATGGGAGGCGGAAGGGGGACACAGAGAAAGAAAAAGAAATCTTAGAAAAAATACTCTACTTTTATTGGGGAATGTCTTGCTTTTGTGTGTGTCTGTGATCCATGTCAGTTTTCTGAACCTACGGTTATTTTATTTTCTAAAAGAGGAATAAAGAGAAAATAGTAGAGTGACTCTCTCCAGGAGTTATAGAGTTTTGCCGACATTTCTTTTTCAGTCTTGAGGAGTCTCAAGGCATTTTTGTGTTTCTCCTGGGACCCGACAACAACACTGACTGGATGTGAAGGAGTTGATGGGGTGGATTTAGAGAGAGGTAGAAATGCAATTTTTTATTCTTGGCTTTGCCAGTTTTTCTCTTTGATTTAAAAAATGGACCACCAAAATAGTTTTTTTTGTGTTTATCGTCGTGAAGCCTATGAAAAGTAGTCAATTTGCTGAACACTTCTTTTACCGGGCAGGTGGTCTGGATGGAGAAATAAAGATAGAATTTAAGTAGTCCATTTACCATCTACCTTTGTTATCCATTTGTTTATTTGTTCTAAAGTTTTGAAAATATTTCGAAATTTCTGACTTGCAATAAATCACTGTCTAGTTTGACTGCTTATGATACCATGCAAAGATGATGTAAATTTTGCAACTCAACATTCCATTCCTCTATAAACATTTTTCGACAAAAATAAATCGTATTTTAAGCTTTCAAAGAGACCATCTGCAATTAGTCAGGGAATCTGAAGCCTCCTCCGTGCTCATCATCACATTTCTATATGATGAACCTAGTACAACGTGAGTTTTTCGTCTGTTCCAAGTTCAGGTGACAAAGGGCATTTCCCAAATGCCAATAATGAGTTGAATGACCTAGATTCTCTTTCAGCAAGAGAAAGAGAGTCACAAGGGAAGACAGGGAATGTAATTGAGAACTTCTCTTTATGTTAGTTCATCCAGTCTGGTACGTATTTCTAATACGCTAGAGGGGAAATATGACCTTTTCCTGGTGTATAATGAACCCTTAATTTTTAATTAAATTTATACAGACACAGCCATCCCCTTTTCCTTGTGCCCTTTTCTCTTCATCAAATAATCATGTATAAAATCAAACTTTGTACGTTTTCATAGGCACATAAATGCTAGACAAACGATGTAGTAGTTTGTAACAAGTTCCACTGAAAAAGTGCCAGACTCCATTTGCAAAAGCAGTTGTGTTGCGAGTCCAGAGTACTATATCAAGTGCCCGAAAGTAATGGAATTAGCCTATACCTAAACCTCTCAAGAGAGATTTCGGCAACAAAAAGGTAAACAACTGTTGACAAGGGGTGTTCAGGAAAAACTAAATTTGTGAAATGGATCCCCACCGATAACCTTTTTTTTATAAATATAACCCACATCCCATTCTTCTTTACCCTTATAATCGCTATAGGCTCTTATCTTCCTCCTCTTGCTGATATCCCAACCCTCTTGAAAAGTCAGTAAAGAGACTGCGAGAGACGAAAGCTAATATTTGTTTTGTTCAGTTTTAGCCATCTTTCAACATGCATTTTGCGAATTGTGAGTGTACATTACTACAACCTAGCTTGATAAAACATTCTCATCGAGGTGAGCTCACCGGAGGGATAGTCACTCTCAGTCTAAATGTTGTTTATCTGTCCTTCCCCTTGTTTTGAGAAATCCTCTTGATAAAAAATAAACAAAAGGATCTCTCCCCTCTTGTCTCTCTTTCCTGGAGATAATCTCGCTGCAGTCATATATGTCTATTTGGGAATGCAGTGGGCGTATAAAGTTGATAAAATAAAATTTGCAAATGGAAAGTAATCATCTAGATTTCCGATTAAATTCCTCCACCTCTTGACAAACCAAAGGGGAAAAAAGCTTTCCACCACCAACGAAAAATAGGTGGATCCCTAGGGAGGCAATTTTTGTATCTCTCGATAATGTTACAAAATATACACAGCTAATCCGCTCGTAATGCAAGTTTCTCATCACAGCTCAGTAGGATTTTCCAAGGATAATCGTATGGCTTCATGTTTACTCCCATTCTCTTGGTTATCAACTTCCAACGCAATAAACTCTAGAAATGTTCTTCAAGGGAGTGAAGCCAGAGGTGGATTTTCCAGATTTAAACTCTACACTGCTCCCATTATCAATGGATGACGAGATGACTTTTATTTTCATGTTTTATAAAATCCTTTGCCCACTTTTCAGTCGGGTTTGGGAGAAACGGCAGGTATTTTGTTTAGCACAAGAAGCCCGATTAGTGATCTAGAATTCTAGGACAGATCACAGTTGAATAGGGAAATTGGCTTGCCAATGAATGAATGAATGAATGAATGGAGTAAGGTGAAATATGTTTTTCATTTCCAGTTCACTGCTCTAATTCCTCAATACAGATTGTAAGTGCCGGTGGAGGTAGAGGAAAAGGTTAAATAAAGGATTGAGAGTTTGTGGTTGGGGTGAATTTTCTTGAAAATATATACATCCCCTTTTACAAATGTCCTGGTTGGAGTTACATTGTCAACAAGGTAGCAACTCAAAATTATTTTGAATTCCCACGGAAAATTTAATCTCGAGGAAGCCAGTGTAAAATAATTGGGATGAAACTGTGCTTAAAGGCATTTCCAAGGAATTTTTCTACCCAATGATTCTAAAGAAAATAAAAGCTTGAAAAGCAATCGTACAGTTTTATATCGCTCTTTTCTCTGTAAATTAATAATTTATTCGTTTTAGAGTGTCAGTTTACTTAAAAATATATTGAATTCCCTTTTCAAAAAACTTTTCCACGTTATATTCAGTGCATCGATTGTAGTGTAAAATCCCCAAAATTTATTTTTCTAAAAGAGAAAGTAAGCATAAGTCCTAAAGCAACTTTTACTCCAACCCTGCTTTCATTTCTCTAGAGCAAAAGTTTTTTCTCTGAGTTTCTTCTTCTTTCACCCATTTCAAAGTGTGTGAAGATCACTCTGCGGGTTTTTATTTCACACGGTGTGAAAGCTTTTGTATCTTTGTGCACGGGAGTGGAGGAACTTTTCTTAAACTTGAAAGGCAGCAGAAGAATAAATCTTTTTCAACATTTGTCATTTCCTTTTATACTTCCTCCAAGTTTCCTATGGTGATCCCAGGTAATGTCAAGTGTTGCATTTTTCACGAAAAATGCGTGACTTAATAGTAAAAATAGTTTTCAATAAAGACATTCCCAGCTGGATAGATTTTGATTTTAATACAGGAAAAAATATTCATGTATGAAAATCATGTAAAACCTTTATTCTCCTATTTCCCTCTATACGAAATAACTAGACATACGATTTGTATACATTTGCAACTGCACAATGAATGCAAAACAAGATGAAATTATTAAACTGAAATTTAAACATTGAACACTCCTCCATGGCCAAGTTCTCACTGGAGTCGTATAACCCAGTTGTATAACGCAGTTTTCCTTATGCATAATGATAAACCAACACAGAATCCATTCATTTTCCAAGAACCCACGTTGTCAACATGGATTTCACCAGTGGAGAGAAATAACTCCCTAGAAATTCAAGCTCTGCTCGAGTCAACCTTTTGTATAAATTGGCTCTTTGTAAATTCCCGATAGGGCCGTCATGACATAAGTTTTAACTTGACTAGGTTTCCTTCCTCACAGTCAACTCTTATAACTGAGATGGTGTCGGTGCTGATTTATTATTTACACAAAATTCTCTCAACTAAACGAACCATACACTTGAGGTTGTTGGCTGGTAAGGAAGAAAAACAAAAAACGGAAATCCACTCATTGCATTCTTTTACAATTTCCCTATATAGTCACACGTTTCTCTCCAGTCTGGAGCCAGTCTTTCGACGATCTCATTCCATTTTTTTTAGCTTCTTGAAAACTTTTTTTACCTAAAAACTATGCATAACCTACACTGACAAGGGAACATTGTTTGGTGAAGTCTGAGCTTGACCAAACGAAATATCATTTATAGTAGATGTTGAGGCGTGGATTACGAAATCAGTTTGTTGTAAAACATGCTTCGAATTTCGAAAGTACTTTTAGTAAAAACAATACCTATTCATTCAAATAAAATGGTAAAAATTATGCAAACATTTTATTGCAGATTAACTTAAAAAGCACACAAAATTAATCATATTTGTAATTTACATTGAATTAAAAGTTTAAAACACAAATTAAAAGATGTCACTTCACAGCATACTTGTTTCATATTCGTAATCCACGTCTCAAAACCTACTAGAAATGACATTTTATTTACCCTGGCTCGAACCTCGCCAAACATTGTTCCCTTAAATTGTGAGTGTATATTAGTGCTACACGGTGAATTTCTAGAAGGATGTGATTTCATTAGAGAGAAAATTGTTTTCCTTGATAACCACCTATCTTTCCAAGTTTACATAGCCCATTTCACAGTTTCCTTTATAATATGGCATTCCTAGAGTAGACATCCCACTTGGGGACACAAAGGACTTTTTTTAAATATAATTTTTTTCTTCTCTACTTGCAAATTACTTCATTTAAACTAATTTGGCTTTGGTGTTATATGGGCGTAAAGGGATGAGAGTCGAAGTTTTGTAAGAGATTCTTTCCACTCATGTGTACCAGGATGTCAGAGAAAAAGAGAAATTGTCTGTTGGAGAATGCTAAAAAAATCGAGAATGCAAATATACCCAACATATATAAACCAGGTGGTGGTAGTGATACTCGAGTAGAAAACAATTCTCCAGCCGGTGTTCTAAATTGAATGAGTGTAACGGCGCCAAGCCACTTGAATAATAGATTGATACATGGGCTCCTCTCCAGCTCTTGGTTGAGTCAACTTTTCCTGGAGAAGTAGTCCAAACATGCACGAAGAGAGGAAAGCTTGCAAACGCTCAATTAATTAAGAGCGACTCTTTCGAGAAGGGTGAGAGGTTTGCAATCAACCTGTTAATTTATTAATTGCACATCTCTCTCTTTCGAGTCGGACGGGTGTTCTGCACGAGAGACATTTTTATGGTCATTTTTTTCTTTTCCTTTTCACAAACATTCATGACAACATCAACATTGATTATGTATGATGAGATAGTTTCTCTGGAGAGGTGGAAAAATTTGATTGTTTTCTTTTTTGAGAAGGAAATTCCTTCTCAAAATTACCCCTCAGTCTTGATTGTTTTCTGTTAGCTATGAAGTTTTGAGAGAAGAAGTCAAAATGCTGGAGAAGTTGATTTCGATTACACAACAAGATCTAGTTTTTCTCGTATTCTGTTGCAACTGATCAAGTGGTTTATGAGATTTTTTATGGAGTTGCAGTTGTCCTTTTGGAAGCAGTGAAATCAGAATGTGAGATTGTGAATGGGAGATGGAATAAAATATTATTAAAGAGCGTAGCTCTGGTCATTCTGTGCGCCGATCGGTCTGCCTGTTATCGCTTCAGAGCCTAACGGCTCAACTTTTTCAAATTCTGTGTCTTTCAACTTTCACCAATGAATATGTAATGTAAGGTCTAAATCTGTACACAAATTTGAACCAATATAATGACAACAATTAACGGGTTTGAATTTTCAAATGACAACATATGCCGTGTTGGCTCATTCAAAGGCTCATAAAAGAAAGTCAATTAGCTTATTTGACGTACTTAGTTTTTGAAAAATATTGCCGTTTGGCCCTTATAATCGTAAAAATGTATAATTATAAAAATTGATATGCAGTTTCACGCAGAGTAGCTCTTTTCATTTCACATATGTAATTTGTGGTTTATTAGCATATACGTAGTATGGGCTTCTAAAATCCTCTCCTGGGGCCAGAGCGTAAAAGTGTAAAAGTGTAAGAGTGTAAGTTTTGT
>JAHZNA010001959.1:0-26876 GCA_027743935.1 Sinodicranocentrus sp. ZH6
TATTAGTAGACATTTTTTTGGCTATTTAGAGGATATACTTTATTTTAACACTCAAGCTTTCGTTAAACTTCCTTTAACATTATTCGAGAGCAAGTGAAAACCAACAAAAATCGAAAAGGATTACAATTTTACATTTTATGAAACCAATAGGAAACCATAAAGGCAAGTTTTTCCTATTGTGAAAGATATTATTATTTTCGGTTGAACTTTCAGCTTATTATTCTACCAAGTCGCCTCTAGGTTTTAAATATGCTTTTCCTCGAGATTGATGAATTAGAATATGTCTGTACTAACTAGGTATTTACAAGATGCAATAATTTTACTAGCGGTATTTCCAGCAGTTATGTTTGCTGAATTCGGTAGCAGTCCTTCCAAACATTGAAATCGGAAACTTCGGATGAAGCACTTTAGGTTTTCTCTAAATTTTATAATTAATACCTATTTATCATTGTCAGTAAGTGATAAAGAAATGGGTTTAAAAATACGAAGTTAACAACGACCTGATGCTGATCTTTAAAAAAAACTAATACGCAAATCGGCTTAACCTTTAATAAGCTTTCGAATGATATATCACACGGATATGTTGTCATTTGAAATTTTGAAACCGTTAATTTTTACTGTTTGAATGGTTGGGCTAGAAATATGTAGGTGTTGAGCCTTTGATATCATGCATCGATTCATTCGATTCATGAAAACACATTTTGAAAAAGTTTAACGGTCTATAAAATTAGAGCGATCACGCACAGACAGATACACGGATGACGGAATTTCCAATTTCATTAAACAATCAGACTTTTCCTTAATAAAGCGGATGGACAGAAAACACTAACAATAAGGAAGCTATACTACGTCAATAACATAATTCAAGAGATTCGAAAATAAACATTCCAGACACGAAACGATTCTTTCCCTAAAGGAAGCTACCGCTGCACCAGTCCACGTCTACTGATCAAGTTGAACTGTCAAACTGACAATGAAAGCTAATGACACATTTAACCGGAATCCTGTAAATGACAAATGTATTGTATTACCCCCACAATTTCATACATTAAGTAGTCAGTTAGGCTTTCTTTTTGTGAGCATTTATCTTTGTTGTATGGGTGGACATACACAAAAAACCAAATGCATGCTTACACAAGAATTCCCATGATGAATCTGCTGGATTAAAGTGTTTTTATTTGAAACATATAGGTCCATAGTAAAGTGAGCATATAGATAAGTATGTATATGTATATATATATATCATCAACAAGGTTTGTGTCATATACTCTCAGATTCAAGCTTATGGCTAGTCCCTAGCTACTCTGTTTGTAGTTTGTTTGTATTACCCTGATCCAGGGTTGTTGGATATTATGCTCATAATAATCATATGTTTGGACTAAATTTGCAAAACGTCGAGTGTATTTTTTATTGTCAACTAGTTTTATGATTCTAATTTCCAAGAAGACGTAAGTTACATCATTACAAACTGTGAATGTTTTCCTAGTTCGTAGTTGGTAGGAAATTTCAACTGTTGTCCCTCTTTTTTAATGTAAAAAGCCGTTAAAGTTACCGATACTTATGTTGTATGTTTCTTTTGGATAAATATTTAGTATCACAATGTGAGCAGTAGTCGGATTCAGTCATTAATGATCATTTACGACGGTAGTCGTAAAATGATTATGAGGAATAGCTCTGCGCTGGTTAGTTTCTGATTATAATTGTGAATTGAGGAAAAAAAGATGCTGAGGTGTTGTCTCGTTTTTGTTTTGTTTTTTGAGTTGATTCTATTTTTTTAACTGTTTATTACATGTTTTCCTAGCCTCATAGCAATACATCCTTGATCATCCAGCCAGTTTGGGAGAGATCAAGGACACCAAAGGGTTTCTGAACTAAATTTATTTCAGCTACTTCGTCGAATGACTGATGGAAACAACACCGCTGAATAAGGTTAAACTACTTTTATGTATGTATATTTGTAGTTTCAACATGTAAAATTTCATCATCTTATGACAGCACTGATTTAAAATTAGGCTCACGAAGCAGGTCGACGGGCAACAAAGCTGATAAGAAAAGGCTTGTTCGAGGAGGCAGCTGAATGCCACCTTGAAGCTGCAAGATTGCTACACGATCTTCAACAACGTTTATCGAATGACTCGACAGTTCTTAGATCACTGGATGAACAAGCTAAATATCATAAAAGGCAAGCTGAGTTAGCGTATATTCGAAGGTAAATAATGTCGCTAGATGACAGTTGGTTTCCTATTTTCAATTTTACAAAAATAGTAGAACATCTCATAAAAAAGTAATTTTCTCGTCGAGCAGAAAAGCTTTTGAAAAGTTTACAACCCGAATACGAAGCATGGAGACTACGGTCAAATACACGTCGCCTAATTCTTCAGCAAGGAAACAGACGAAGCAAATTAGTCATCCACAACTTGCTCACCACGAAATCCTTAAAACCTTTGACGAAGCAGACTCACTGTTGCAAATTCTTTCGGAGAGGAAGTACCACCCAAATATGGCAGATAACAAGGACCAAGTTTCTGAAACAGTAGCATGTCAAAAGCCAGTGTTCACGATTAGACCAAAAAATGATGCAGATGTGATTGAAGAGTTGCAAATGGTCAATTCAAACCTCCGTAATTTAGTTGATCGAGTAAGTCAGTGCAATATATTTCGTTTAATTAAGTTCCTTAAATTAATGTTAAAGATGTATATTTTTTTTGAAGCTTTTAAGTGAACTGCATGAAGTCCGAGAAGAAAACAGAATGCTTAAAACCCGCCTAGTAGCGTATGAGAACACTTCATCCAGTTCATCTGTGCAATCGGAATTAGAAAGAGCGACACTGGACACATCTTTGGAAAATTATAAACCCCGAGAGCTACCAGAACTTGCCCCGTTAGAAACTCCTGAATTTGATTTCACCGGGTTTGCATAGCTTTGATAACGCCTTTCTGGTAAACCTAGCGGACTTAATCTGTTAAATTACAAGAAAAAAAACTTACTTCGATGGTTCGGAACTGAATCATTTTTTTTATATATCAAAGAGTTAGAACAAATGAGCTTGTAGTTTCTTGCTCTACAAAAGGTTCAATTGAAAAGACGAACGAATAATTGTTGCTACAACCTTCGTAATGCACCTGAATAACCAATTTAAAGTTTAGTAATGCTAACTTTACACTGCTGCAGCAATGTAATTCTCAATGTGGAGAAAGGAGAATTCAATCCATACGAGCTGCTTCTTAAATAGATAAGTAAATTGATTCATTGTCAGTCATTAATTGCTACAGTCAATTAAATTGGTTGTTTGCTCGTTTGTTTCGATTTTAACAGAAAGTATTGAGAAGTGGTAGTCATTTGTTTAATAAGTGGATTTATATGTATAGATTGTTCTGTAGTCATTGTTAACAGTTCCAATTCTCAATTTGATTATATGTTGCAGTACTGTACAAAATATTGTGATAGCTAATGGAAAATAGTCGACTTACCCGTTTGAAAATTTATCTTACACTTGTAAAAAATCGACTAAACCCTAAGTTATTGATACATCTTGTATTATGACGTTTTTATGTTTGCTAAAATCGAAGTACCTATGTTGTATTCGTTGGTTTTCTATAAATATAGTAAATATGTACGTTTTATTTATAAAATTTCTTCCTACGCACACTGTCATATATCTTAAGATGGTCGGAGTCACTGTGCAATAAAATTACGTGTAAGCTGAAACATTTTCTTATTTCTGGAGTAATTGATATGTTGAATTTTTTAATAAAAATGAAATTTCAGCGAGTAATCAATCTTACCATGCTTACAACCCACTAGGAGTGCTGTGCAAACAAAACTAGATGTTAGAGTTTCTTCGTAGAAGGAAAGCTTCCCATCCAAAGAACATCCTATTGATGTCATGCTTCATGTTCTCTTGAGCTGTAAACGATAGATAACGGACTTAACGTTTTTAAACTGTTATTTCAATGCAAACTCCTTGGATGTCGGATTGTCTTCCATCCACCTGCCTTTTTTTGAATTGCCTTGTATTCTCTCAATGGTTTATTCATAAGTTATGGCATCAATGTCTGCAATTGGATTCAGAAGTTTGCCACTTCAATAAGAACACTCTACAATCCATTGTTCCTTTATTTTCAGCGAGACAAAAACCGCATTGTCAATCTGACTTCAATGTTGAATGTTTCCATCCGATTTTGTGTTTTTTCATTTGATGTTAATTCGGTGTAGTGTTTAATCCTGTGGCATTCATATAAGTAACAGGAATTGCTCTGTCCTGATTTTCTTCAGAAATGCCATGTATCCCATAAATAAGTACTGATAACTAACAGTTCATAGCTGTTTCTTTACGCCGTTCATTGCTGTGGTTTATTACGACTGATGTATTCTTTTTCTATGTACCGATGAGCTAACTGTGTCAGTACTATTTTTCAGTTTAACTTCCCACATCCTATGGGATCCCACAAGGAAAGTTTGCTAGGTGTGGATTGATTGAGTAAACATATTGAAATATATCTTCTGGATGTTTGACGTATTGTTATGCATTTTCACTCCTAATTCTAATCCTTTTCTCATACACATTTTCTATGAAAGGGATTTTTATTTGATGCAACCAAAACATCTTGTTACTGTAATGTCAATTTTCCTAAGCTTGATTATCAGTTTCCAATGCAGTGTTTTCTTCCATTTTCACGAAAAGATCATGTTACATATAAAACTACCTGAGAGATTTACTCAATCTTTTGTTCACTAAAATATTTTGAAACTCCTATCAAAATACTCTAGATTCGGAAGTGTTTGATTGATGATAACTCCAACTACACCAAATAACCCTTCCTTGTGGAATACATATTTCAAAAGTCTACATCAGCTTCATATCATTGGCTGCTACATGTATACAATGAAACGCCATCCTATTTGAAAAGCTGTGTTTAACTTTTGCGAAGTTGTGGGCAGTATTGCCAAGAATAGTTTTCCATCAAGTGGTTTTACAGATATGTGCGCCGAAATTTTTCGAGTTTACTGCCATATTGTTGTTTAATTTCGTATAAAAGTTCCAGCCCAAGTTGTTCACAGCATCAGTCCCCTGCACTTGTTATATCTGAAAAGTTGAGTCAGCAGAAAAGAAGCCCAAGAAAATTTACAGGGTCGCAGATCTAGTTTTATTATTCCTATATTGAGCGAGTGAGCCTATCATCCGTGACAAATCATCAAGGTACGTATTACATTTATTTCAAACTGCTTGATCATTTTCCCTACTAAAATTTGTTTTCTACTTTGAAGATGCGGTCAGTTCTGATAATGATGGCAATTCTTTACACCTTCTTAACTTTCACCCTGATACAAGCCGATGCACAAGTGAATTTTTCACCTGCTTGGGGAAAGCGGTCAACTACAGATCTCATGGCAGAATCTCAGGATCCAACGGATTACAGAAGAGTAGTAAATGTAGACGGCTGTCAGGCATCTCTGGAATGTCTGCTACGCATGCAGCGTTTGTTGAGGGTTCGTCAATCAATTAATCAATATATTAATTATGCTTATAGAATTACGCATATTTTTAACGCATCTTCATTTTTTGTGCTTTTATCTAGCGCAGAAAGAGTCGCCAGTCTATCCTATGTGAAATTCCACAAAACCTTAGAGTCTCCAGTCTGTAGCGATCATAATGCCACATAGCTGTAATAGCCACCAGAATACCGTATATTATAATATTCTCAGAGTTTTCTTAATGATGAAAGCTATCAATTGAAATTAGCGGAGCAATGTTAGGTGTTATTTAAACGGCGAACATTCGCCAATTTATTCTTAATTCGTTACTCCACATAAATAGTAGAAACAATAATTAGAAGAGATAACATGAATAGATGCTACATAAATATATAAAGACTCGCACAATTGTGTGTACTAATGTATAATTATTAGTAATTTTATTTTACTAAGGTAGAGACGTATTAAAAGTAGTAAGCAAGAATATGTTGCTGTTAGTAATTTCATTTGTTAAAACAAAATTTTACTAAACATGTGTAATATGTAACTTATGTTGATACATTTCGTGCATCATTATTCTCTTTTCTGTATAAATTATATTTTTAACGTTTGATCCGATTTTGTGTAAGCGGAAGCAGCACAAAATTGTGGATTTCTAATGATAACATTGAATTCTTAGATGTGAACACACGAATAGCGGAATCATGTGATGTAAACTTAGCAAGATTTAAAATAAAGTCACGACAAAGCTTTTCATAGCTCACTAGTTGTTTGATGCCATTCGTTTGTATAATTTAGAAGCTGTTAATTCTTCTGCGGAAGCAGATCCCCTGCCGTGTTGAGATTTACGATGGTCACGGCTTTTTGATGGTTGTTGCTGCATCTCATAGTCATCGTAATCTAAATGGATTTCAGCTAATAAAGATTGGATTATGAGTTTTCATAGCAATTATATGGAACATGGTTGAACACAACAATTTAACGTACCATGACGTTGCTGTTGCATTTGTTTCATTTGCTCTTCTTCCGCCAATTTTTGCTTCATTTCTGCTTCTGCCATTTGTTTCTTAATCTTTTCTCTAACTTCATGATCAAAGGTAGAATGAAGCAAAAGGCCCAATACACCAGCCCTGTTTGTCAACGCTTGTTTACATTGCCGCTCTTGTTCCAGCAGTTCGTCAAGTTTTAACCACTAAAATGTTGGACAAAAGTTGGCGAAATATTTAGTCTAGTAAGATTGAAGCAAGTCAGAAGAACACACATTGTTACTTTCACTCACATATCTAACTTTCTCCATGTCAATTTCTGCTCTTCTAAGTTTTTCCCAACAGTGATGACGGTTACATTTCTTCTTAGAAATTTTGCATATTGCTTTTGTAGGCCCCGTCACGTTTTGTATGAGTGGGTAACCGCAAATCTAACAAAATAAAAGCTAAGTCACCTTGTCCAATAACCTAAATTTAAATTTTAACAAATGTCTCGAAACTTTACTTACCGCAGTGTCTCGAACTTTTGGCTCTTTAGAATGCTCAGGGCAGAGAACCTTCAACCGTTTACAGTATGTTCCATTTACTGCATTAAAAAAGTCGCAGAAGATCGGTGTTCCTTCCAAACGAGTTTTGTACGCTGAACCAAACGAAGTTTGGCTTTCATACTAAAATTGAAACGATCACAATGAGCTACATGGCTATTTCGTCTCACACAGTAAGGTTTGAGCAATTTCATACCTTGTTATAACACCGTTCCATATGCTTGATGCAGGTTTTTACAGGGACTTCATGCCCACAAGTAACACAAGGAATAGACCCTTCCTCTTCCTCCATTTCTTCGTCATCAGCGTCAGGATCTATTTCGATTTGCTGAGTTCTTTCAATATGCGCGTCCAATGCCTGGAATTAAATATTAAATCTGATATAATTTTTACAGAAAAATCGTCAGTGCACTTTTCTGAAGAATCCTCCCCAAACTTACAATACGCTTGCTTTCCAGCTCTTCTAATGCAGATCGACACTCCAACTGCTTTCTTCTAATTTCTTCTAAATCTTTCTTGTTTTTCTCTTCAGCAACTGATGACGTCAAATTCCACTCTTGGATTCTCCCTGGCAATAGCTGATATAAAAATTTGAAGCAGAACACATTTCACAAAATACCTTCAATGTGACCATCCAGGCGAATTTTTTTTTTGAAATTTATGACTTTAGGTGGTTAGAGGTTACCCTCAAAAGTCTCTCCGTAGCTAAGCGAATTCCACATTCATCGCTGCAATACTTAGAACCTGTCTGGGCCGCGTTAATACATTCATACCAGTAACATTGACGAGGTTCATCTCCTCGTTTGTCCTCGTCGGAACTATGGGAGTCGCCAGATTCTTTTGTGACATACTGTTTACGGCCTTTTGTTTCAGCTTTCTTCTGTAAAAATACATTTGAATAACTTTGTTCTCCACTATCAATTTTTATTGGTTTGAACACAAAGTTTTTTTTTGATAAGTTACCCGACTTCGTCGACTAGACTTCTGTTTCTTTGACGACGTTGTAGCTGCTGTGGTGTTACTAGGCATCCAGTCATCTTCTTCGGCAACATTTAGCTGTTTGCTTGTCAAAACAGTTAAAACTTCATCTTTTACGGATTTATGGACGACTTCCTTTTCTTTCTAAAAATTTCAACGGATAAGTTGTCTCCTTATAAATTTCTAAACGAAAACCAAAGAGGAAGCTTGTCGAAATAAAGGCAATATTAGATACTCACTTGTTCTACGCATATTCGTTTAAGGCAAGTTTTCTTTTTGCTCCCTTCCTTTTTGCGATTCTTTTTACAGTTCTCACATTTCCCACAGTCTCTTCGATTAATACAACCGGAACAAAAACCGCATCCTTTTACCTTTTCTGGCTTTACTTCAATGTCTGTTAGTAAAAAAGTTAATTGCAGCATTCATATGCATATTCATTTATATACTTTGCATAAAGTAGGCATAATGTAAGTATACAAGCTGAAATAGTGATTCTTTCATTGAACTTCTGCACTCATTGATAAGTAATTTGGAATGTAAGTCATAAAGAGTAAAATGGCAGTAAGGTCATCTCAGGTTTTTCAATCATAGCCTCGGCATGACTAAAGTCATTGCATGTATGAGTACAATAGACTTGTGTGATGGCGTGAGGGAACACCTTGCATTAAAAGTAGCATGACAATATGCATGAAGAAGAAGAATGCAATTTTGTGTCCGTCAAAACGCTTTTGTACGTATTGAATGAAGTCACTTACGAGACTTTTCCGAGGTCTTTTTTGGACGTCCGCTTTTACGTTCCGTCTTCTGGGACTTGTCTTTGGACGTACTTGAGGAACCGGATTTCTTTTTATATTGCTCTAAATCATTATTGAAACAATAGAAAATCATCAATATTTGAACTTCAGGGTAGCCAGGGACAGCCAGCTATTTCATTTCATGCTGTGACCTCAAGTCTTTTTTCATAAGCAAACATACATCATAAATCGTGTTGAATCTGTTGACCGACATATACAGTAGATTTCCTGTTCTCTGAGCAAAGTGTCAATTTTTGATTGCCTTTCAGGCAAGTCAAATTGTTTGGCTATTTCTTCTTGCTGCTGGCAAAAACAGCAGTTGCATAAATTGAATAAAATGACATCGAAAAGATTAATTTTATTTCCACATAACATATTTTTATGATTGATGGATGACTCAATACGAGCTTGCAGAAACGGAGATGCAATGAAGCACGAGCTTACCGTTGAGTGTTTGGACGACATTTTGGACGTAAGTAGGAAATCGTTTTTCGTTTCGGTTGATGGGGAAGAAAATAACTTGTAAACAACAAGTGCCCACCGGATACCCCCTCGGAACACCAACAACAGAGGCCAAGAAGATTAAGTCCTACTTTTGAAATGACCCAGTGAGCGCATGCACTCGGACCAGCACTGGAGTCCGAGAAAGAAACCTTGTTCTGCGACGTGATGCTTCTTTATTCTCTGTTGGAAACCCAATGTTTCTAAAAAGAAATTCATCCGTATACATAAGAAAGGATTGTTTCAGCCTCCAATTCTTAGCAGAGTTGTGCTGTACCCACCCAACATATATAGAAGCTAGAAGGAATAAAATAATCTGGAAAATCGCTCTAAACTAAATACTCATACAAAAGCAGAAAACGGCATGTAACCCCTAAATATGTTTCTGGAGCCAAGATACTGTAACCATGCGGTGTGTCTGTGCCAGTGACCCGGCTTACTAAAATCACGTCATTTTGTAAAGTAGGACAACAAAAACGACTTCCGTTAATGATGAATGAACGTTATGCATTTATTTAGGTACCTATGAGTGGTTGTGTAGTATAAAATGTGTTCCATAAAGACTCACTCTGAGCATATCAGAGCGTATCTTGAAACCTAAGATGAACGATGGTAGGTATTACCTCTGGGATAAAGGGAGATCACCATGTAGTCTCATGGCATATCATAAATACACTGGAAGGAACTGGTCCTTTCCTTTTAAAAAATCAAGTGTGCCTACGCATATAAACTTATCCGAATTCCGAGAAAATCATGAATCCTTAAAGAATATAGGGGAAAATGAAGTGTTAGTGTACATAAGGAATACAAATGAGTAACCAATGCCATAGTGGAAGCTATTTGAAGTGTACTTAATGAGACGATTGCATGTTGATAAACTAGTCGTCAAGGTCCGATCAAATGATTCCGGTGGCCTTCTATGTCTCAAAAGTGAGAAGAAAGTCTAAAGAAAGCTATTGTCAAGTGAGTACAAGATTACCTTGTCTGGTTGAGCAGGCCTGCTTGCACACTTTATAATATGCTATATATAAGCAGTGCAAAGTCAGTAACGAGCTGCTGTTCTCAAAATTCTCATACTTGACGTATACCACAACTCAATATCATGTGTAATAAGAGTATAATACAAATAATGATTTCTCCATATTAGCTGGAAGTCCCCAAGTGGAACACCAAGCGTGCAGTTGACTTCCGGTTTCAATCAATCCTAGTAAGTCAACCCCTATTCTTTGTATTCTAAGCAACGGTGAACAGAAGCTTGTGCATTTTGCATACATGAAAAGTGGAAAGCCTGTATATGTATTCCATATTGTGCTTTCACTTAAAAGCTTGATATTATGGTATTAGATTAGAATATATATGATTATGACTGATATGAAGGGTCCCTTAGATATAATATGTTGGAAGGAAAGTGTCAAGTTGACTCATGTATTTATTAAAGTCGTACAATGTAACACCTTTAAGTATGTACTGGAATACATATGCATATCCCCACCATCATCATGATGGCTAACCTAACATTTACCTTACTCACGACTGTTGCGACTGTATGCTTCAAAAAGTGTATGGGTGATCAAGGCCTAACTAAACCACATTAATATGAATATCAGCGTCAAGTTGTTTTGTTGTGTATTCCACTAGCACCTTAAAAGAATATTATGTATCGAATGGAAAAAGCAGGACTAAAAACTGCAGCACTATACAGCATACTACTTATTGTTAGTGCTGAAGAAAAAACTCAGGAGGAGGGCTAGTCAAGTCATTTCGCCTCTTACTCCCTTTCAATAAACAACTCTGTAGCACCCTGACTTTCACCATATAATAATACTTCTACTGGTGATCTTGCATTATACTCCCCCATATCAAATCACTGCTCACGAACATTCCGTGTGACGACTGGCAAGTGGCAACTCGCGTTTATTTACTGTTGTGTATATGCTCGCGCATTTATCAAGGTGTATACAATTTATAGCACTGTGTTGTGTGTGGTTTCCCATGTTTCATTAGAGAAGAGTTGGTTACACGTTAGCAAAGGCAAAGTAAACCCACACCGTTTCCAATATAACGAGTATAATGAGGGCAGTAAGGTATTTTGATCATGAATGGTTTAGAGATCTGAAGAAGCGATGAACTCATTCAAGAAAGTGGGTCGTCGCTGGACGTCGTGTTGCCAAACGGTTTTGGATTGCCAACGAGGATGGACCATTTTCCACTCTGCTCCACCACAATCTGACCACGCGCACAGTGCATCGTCAAGTGACTCAGAGTAAAGCACGTAGTTAGAGCGCCTAAATTCTTGTCTTCCTAGCGTATGTTTTCTTCATAGGGTCAGTAGTCACCTTACTTTTCTCATAGCCACAATTAGGCCTCTGTCACCCGTTAACAAGAAACGCTTTAATCGGTTTTTTGATCCGAAACTAAATCTCCTGGATTGATACGGAAAAAGAGTTTTGAAAAGAGTAAGGGAGGTGAGGTTTCGAAAAGAGAAAAATGTTCTTGGTGAAAGTTGTCTGTTTACTGGGCATTTTAGTGCGAAATTTCAATCGTGTTGTGAAACATTAGCTCAGAGATAACTGGAGTAGTGTTGGTGAGCGGTTTTGTGTAGTTAATTTAACTTATAGTGAGAGCTCGATGAGCAAACCGCACAAAGCAGACTGGTGTATTTAGTTGTTTGACAACAAGCACCAGCAATAACTTTCACTTCATCGACTTTCACCGTATTATGGGAGGTGGAAAAAAAGAACTAACTGGAAGAAAAAGTGTTATCGGATCATATGAACCTAGTGGACGAAAGAGCCGAATTCAAGCCTCATATCCAGTAACAATGGTAAATTTCGAGTACTAAAATTGTTGTCATTTTTAAACCCTTGCAACATTTTGCCCCATCGCTCAGAACTCGCGACAGATATTGTCAGAAGAAGAAAAATCCAAATTGTAAAAGCTCTATCTTTCTTTGCAGTTGGTTGATTTACAAGTTTACGTTGTACCTAGAGAAAAGTGGGTTCTCTGCCGGAGGCTCTACCGACACAACATCGTTGAGGAGGGAATTTCCTTGGGATTTGTCAGGTAATTCAATACATGCTCTCTTGATTTCATTTTGAATGACGGTGAATGCATTTTTTCTGCATTATTAATGATGACCTTAATACCTAAACCTATAATGGGTACAATAAGTCCAAGTACAACTGCAAACTTTAATGTTATACTGACAAATCTTCCCTTTTCCAATCAAATGCATAGAAAACAGATTGATTGAACTGCTGCGATATGAAGGTGAAATTGTGCATCGCATGTTATTTCCAATTTAACAAATTGCAAAATACTCGTTTTAACGAGTGAATCTACCAACTAGCTCATCTGTCTGCTGATCACTGGTGCACCTACACAATTCTAAGAAAGCACCCTAAATCTTAAACAGACGAGCTTTCATCAAACTTCTCATTCACAAGAAAGGAAGACCTTTGTGTGAATATAAAGCCGGTAAAATATATAATAGTTATAGAGGATCAATAGCAGGAAACCTTGCACTCGAAGGTTATCCTCCTACCTTGGAAATCTCAGCAGCGTTTTCCTCCAAGCAATCACTGTACTTCACACAATAGTACTTGTTAGCTAGGTTTATTTTATGAGTGAAAAGCTCTCTGTCCAACAGCGATTCATCAAGTCTTTGTCTAACTGTCCGACGGAATAGTATAGAACTAGGGCACACATTCTATACACATAGATTAAACAGACTTCCTAAGCAATTCAATGACCGGCTGGTGGTAAAAAACGAACAAGAGTCTTAACACAAAGTTAAGTAGCACCAAACATGAAAGGAACAGGACATGCTTTCTCTTTTTTCCAATACAGTAAAAACTAGAGTGAAAAAATAGCACAAGTATGAACTACGCGTACAGAATTTTTATAATCCACAACACGTTTTTCTTAGGCTACAGATTTTATCTTTTGAAACAGAAAACCAATATGAATCGTTACTTTTACGATCATCCTGTACATATATCTGTCCCAGTCTTTCGTAGGTGTAGGTCATGCAAAAAGCTGCAAGGTTATTTTTATGCAATGAGATTCCAAACTATATCGAATTTCGTCATTATTCACAACCAGCATCACTGATTTGTAATAAATTGACATTGAAGAAAAATTTCGGAAAATAACGTGCTCCCATTCAAGGCTAATTTATTCTTTAATGTAACAAGGCTCGTTTATCCATGAGTGAATGCAATAAAATGCATAATTTAATCTTTCACTCAACTAAATTAACCTTGTGTATGCGGGGAGCTCTGTTGTTTAGCGGTTAGGTAACGTAAAGAAAAACGAAAATTGTGGTCTTAGGTTTTTGTGTTTGTCTGGCGTATATGTCAATGCTTTTAATAAAAATCTAGATAGTCATTCATAAATCAGGTCTTAAATTTAATCACTTAATGACTCAAGTAAACAAGAACTAAAAGAAAAAGGAAAATTATCGTATTTCTTAATGGAGTTGCTCCCTAATGAAATGGTACTATTTATGATACCTGTAAAAATTTAGTTGCTAATTCATACTTTGCTGTAAGACACGAATTGATGCTTTTGAAAATAATGATCTGTCGTGCTTGAATAACGGTGTTTCAAGAAAGCTAAAAGTCTCAAAGGATTTAGTTTGGGCAGCAAAATTGTTTCCGATATTATAGGTAGGTAATAAAATCCTATGATTTATAGTAACAAAGACGTAAATAGCACGCAGTTCTTGTAGGTAGAAAAATCTAATCATAACCAGTTCTTCCACTGAACGTAATACAATCCTATATTTAATAGAATAATGAACTCAATTCTTATGGTAGGCTCGAGTTGAAGGCCTACGGAAATCTGCGAGAGGACTACGGATGTATCGATATCCGACATGGAATTTTTTTATGTTCAATACGTAATTTCTGATTAGTCAAAATGCATAATGTTTAAGTAGCATGGTGACGTCTACTTTATGTGAACATTCTTAGGATTATTTTCAAGGGGAAATCTATAAGCGATATAATCTTGCATTTCTCGGTCCACGTGATCGGCTGATGTGACATTAGGATTGAATGACGCAAATAACTTAAGTGGAAAGAATGGACTAACCATCGCAATATTGGATTTGATCGTATTTTATTGTAATTGTGTCTACATGTCGATGTTACGACATGTCATTGCATGTCAATACTCAGGAAACTCTTGATTTAAATCAAATAAAACTAATTTGATTCAGTCTTAGAATTTCTGTCATTTATCAGCCCAATAGTATTATAGCAGGCGATCAGGACATTGTACACGTTACTTAACTATATTATATTAAATGCTTTTAATTTAGGGTCCTTCCTCAACTCAGTATACACAATCTACGCCGAGAACTCCAGCTTCAACTTGGACCTGAATTAATCCCCCGAGATTTTATTTTCGTCAGAGCCGTTGGAAATATTTTTATACAGGTAAGCTCATCAAACCTTATGCTAAAGTTTTCCCCCTTACACAACTTTTGGAGCAATTTATTCAGGAAAGAGAAAATGGGCTTCATGTTCCTAGAAATATTATTCATAACTACATTCACCCATAAACTCCTCCCCTTTCCCTCTGAGAATCCCTCTTTTCAGCTTTGAGTCAAAATGAGCTAGAGAGAGAAAATGAGGTCGCCGGGATTTCGTTTCAATTTTCAGTTTCCTTTAAGCCCACTGACCTACTTTGGGAAATCAACGCTATATTTTGTATATAAATTGTAAATACACTGATTCGTGGTAGCCACTAATTACACTTGAAGAAACCTACGCGCTATACGTATGTATGAATGTAAGTACCAATATTTCAAGTGTAAAGCCCTGAAAATTTGCATGCACACCAAGAAATCCACATGCAATCATAACGTAATTGGTCTCCGCACTCTATTTTACTACTCCCCTGTTGCGATTGTTGATATATTTATGTCTCCCGTTTCCTAAATCCATGTCATAGCTCAATTACAGTTAACCATTCAATACACCTTAATTGGTGATTTAACTATATTTTCATATAATATTAGCTAAATATTATGTAGAATGGGAAACTCCTAATCATGCAACTTTCTCCTCTAGTTAAAACCAAAGCAAGAGGTTGAGCTGAAAGTGAAGAATTTTATCCCACCCTTCTCAGCAGAGCCAGAAATTTATCTACTTGAAGTGCTGCCGAATGAAGATCCTAGGCTTATCAGTCCATTACCACTTCTGATTCGAGAAGATACACCACCTCACATCTGTCATGAACTCTGCCACCACAGTTTGGCACGAAGAAGTAAGCCAAATATTTATTCCCTTCAGTCCCCTTCCTTTTTTCTCTTTTCATGGCTTACGGGACTCCTTCCATTTTCATTATGCATTGTCAATTATGTTTTAAATTTTGTGGTCGACCAAATTTGTTGCATAACTTTGACAAAAACATTTTAGCCATTCAGCCATTAAAATGACTTACTACAATGGTGTATTTCATGAAAAAACTACATGAAGATTGAGCTGCCATGGGTAGGGTGGTGAGGATAAGGCGGTTTCGGATGCAATAATGCTGCCACAATTCTGGCATCTGGGCCATTATGAAAAATTCTTCGTAGTGACATAAAATAAACCCTTGTTTATGTGCATAGACCTTCATAATTGGCCTAGCTTTTAGAGAAAATAAAACATGCATGCATATGTAGTCCACCCAAGATGCATTTGACACAAATGAGCTGAAGTGACCGATACAAATTTCCTCCCTTTAACATTGCTTCGTGTGTGTGTGATAAGTGAGTCAAAAGGAAATCAGACCATTAGGCCATACATTCATACCCATGAATGCATTCTAACACATGATATATATATTTCTAGGGAAAATAATTTATGTTTATGTAGCCACAAAAATACAGCACACAATAGGCGAGTAAACAATGCAATAGTGTGAGAAGAAGTTTTCCATGTGAACTAGAGATTGTGATGGAATTCATACGTGATATATGAATAATATTAGTTCACCTGGAACGGGCAGTTAAAACCGCTTTATATTCCTGTCGTTTTCTCCACTCACGCCATTTCCCTATATAGCCGAAGGAGATTTTCACCCCGATAAATGAAATCAGGTCGTGCTCCTTTCAAGAAGCATGCGTTTCCCTTTTATTTTCCCCGAGATCCATTATAGCATTGGTGTAGAAGATGGTGTCAAACACTAGCGGTTTATGATCCCCAGTGAAAGCAAAAAACGAACTACTGCGTGCTATATATTACGTTATGTTGTTAATAAGTGGGTAGGTCAAATGCTACCATTACCGTTTATGTATGTTAGTCGGTGGTATAGTGGGAAACCATTTAGAACGATAGAATTCTTCTGATTGTGGCCCCTTCACTACGATTTTGATTCGCTGCCCTCTTTTTATATTTGCGCCTCACAATACATCAAGTAGTCGCTCAGCGTACTGACTACTAATAACAGTCTAACACAGAATATAGTTGAGAACACACGACTTCATTTCCCTTCGGGTTGTCCTCCACTTGTCAACTTGATCTTCAAACATAGCTATTACAGTGAGCGCCATGTTCGAGAAAAATATGTAGGATATTACTGGGTCCTTTAGCTCTGTGTATTGAAATCCCTAGCCTATTGTTTGCAGTTCCCATTCATCTTTTCAACTGAGCTGGTGTGTTGAGCTCTTCCGATTTCCTATTGTTCCCAACTTAGCAGTGATCAGTTGGTTTTAAAAAAGCATTTGAGTCCACTCGAAGAAGGCAAAATAGTGACATTATAGAGAATTGCTTTGAGTTGGAAGTTTATCTGGAAGGGTTTTACTAGACTGAACAATTGGATATTGTGTGTTATTATGAATATAACAATCATCCTTCCCGCTGTCCATGTGACAAGTAAAAGACAGCGGGATGAGTCACCGCAACCAACAACGCCATTTCCACCTATCAGTATTACACCGACGCCAACCCCATTCTCTGAAATTGGAAGCTATAATCCTGACGATTATAAGGATATAATAGACGAATACAATAGGGAAGTGGCAGAGAATCATTTGTCAGAATCCCGAGCAGAAATTGTAGCTCGTCAAGCAGCATACGATGACATTGAAATCATCGGATCTTCCTCTGCACCCGGGACAGCGGGGACAGGCTCAAGAAAGAAAGCAGGAGCTCCTTGTCCGTACTGCTCTTCAGACTCAAAATCAGAAGCTTCCATTCGGTCACCAGTGGACAAGGAGGAAATCATGGCGGAAATAAGCAATAAGGCTTCCCTAGAAAAGAGAGAAGTTATAGAGACTTCCCGATCTACTGACAGAACTGAGAGCCCTTCGTCAGTTGACACTGTTAATACTGTGATTCAGAGCAAGGCTTATGAACTGCTAGGAGAACTGAAACAAACCAGTGATATCGCCCGCACTTCCACATTTGATGACTCTTTCGATAGCATTGAACAGGAAATGGAGGAGGAAGAGGAGGCGGTGGTAAAAAAAGAGGAAATTGTTAAGACCACGACGACAACTACGGTAACTTCTACTGTTACGACTACGGAAGAGATTACGAAATCAGAAATACATACAGGGCATGTGGTCAGCTCCACCAGTTTAGATAACCAGGATATTTCCTATGATGACGGAGGAAATGAGGAAGATGAGTCTGGAATATTTGGTTATGATGACAGTCTAGATCATACAGATGAGCGGACTGTTGACACCGAGCGGAGTGAATTTAATGATAGTTTTGATATCAGTCAGCACCTTGAAATGCGCCAACAATACACTTTAGAGGATACAATTTTTGAAGAAAGCGAACAGGAAAATGATGAAGAAAAGGGGAAAACAGAAATTGTCGTGGAGGAAACTGTCATTGAAGTCAAAGCAGAAGGAAAGAAAATACCTGTCACAGAGAATACAGGGAACGAAGAGGTAACCATAATAGTAACCCAAGATGACATGCCCGCTGCAAATATGTTTGACAGGTAACTACATTTTCAACAAATTTGTGTTCTTCATGCAAGTCGTGCTTTCACTTTGGGCATAGGTATTCAAGGTAGCAATTTCATTGCGTTGTTTACAGTGATGAAGAAAACGCAATTGAAGCAGGAGAAAGTAGCGAAGCGTCACAACCTAATGAGGACGTAAAGGCTGTGGACGAATCGCCGGAGAGCCAAGTAGAGACTGAGACTGAGGTCCAACCAAACAATTACCCTGATTTTAAAACTGACCTGTACGAGGAAGAGATAACAAAAGAAATCAATGAGGACGCGAGTAGAGCGTCTGACAGTTCGTATTTTGACAATCGGATTGAATATAATGAAACCTACTACAATACAGAAAGAATCCAAAAGAGCTTCTCACAAGCTTATGACGACCACTCGAATTCCGACAAAGGGAGTTACGAAACCGACGAAAAGAGTTATAATTATGAAAAGGATTTCGAAAACGAAAGTGGCTATGAGGACTTTGACCGAAACTTTCAAGATAACAACAGACAAAACTCATTTGGAGATATTCCCCCCATTCCACGGAAGAAGTCAATGGGTAGAAAGCAAAAGACGGATGATTTTTCGTCAGCAACTGTCCCCATGTCAAAGAAAAAGTCGAAAGGGTACCCGGATCCTCGAAAGCCTGCAACATATCCTCAACGTTTAAATAAAACAACTCTAGCAAGGCAAGCCTTAGCCAGAGAGAAACGTCGTGTATACGTTGAAGACCGGATTCAAAACTTTATGCGAAACACGAAAGGCATTCAAACTCCTTATGGAAGCTTGGACAGGAGTTTCTCCATTGACCGATCCAACCAAAAAATGAACTCCTCCTATTCAATGTCTAAAATCTCCACTGATTCCAGGAAACACGATAAGTTACACTTATCAACGTCTCCTAGGCCAAATCATGATAGTCTGACGAAATACCGTAAATCAAAAATGGAATCCCCTCAATCCCTACCTGACATTAGCATTATCGACTACTACATGGCACCTTCCCGTGGACTTCTCACTTCCACCCCTGTCTCGTCAATGGGAAAATTAAATTCCCAAAAAACTCATTTATCAAGTAGCATGAGCTCCATACGAAGCCCTACCATAGGGGTAGCTGAAGTCTCAGTTACAAGTAGCGGAGGAGGTGGGGTAACTCCTCGAAGTGGTGTCGTCATCGACTCCATTCCTGAAGAAACGTCTGATTTTTGGAAAGCAATTTCTTCAGAAGAGGGCTACTTTTACACATTCAGAGTGCGACAGACTGGACCAGTTCAAATGGTGGATAAAGCTGTGCAGACGCAAAGTGGTCCAATGAACTTTTCAAAAGATTTTCAAACCTCCTACTCGAGAAAACGAGCCCCTCCACTTAACAATAAAAGTAGTACAATTACGTTACCTCTCATTGACCACCGTAAGTCTATGCACGGTGTGCTCCAATGACATTCAAATGAGAACAACTTTCCCATTCACTCTCCCCGAAACCATTACGAGTTTAGTAGTAGACTTAGTGAAGAGTCTGTCAAATTACCGCTAATACATAATCCTTATCTAAGACTGTAGCTATTAAAACGTCGAACTTTGTAGCCATTTCTGCCTCATAACTTTCATGCAGGAAAACCAAAACATTTTGCAGTTTTTAGTATTTTATGAATTTTGTTATAATTACTTCCATATCTAACCTAACATCTAGAATCGTTTTATCAGGCTAAAACTGTCCGTTGAACTCATAAATAGTGAGTTGTAAGAATTACTTCCGCTAAAATCAAAACTATGCTTGTATTTTACCTTTTACCCCTTTGCAACTGCGAATTTCACTCATTCTGTCAGAACACCTGTCTTGGTCAGTCAGGTAGTAACTAGAAACTTTTAGGCTGCTACTATATTGAGCAACTCCCTTTAGTACAATTAATTTCAAATGAAAATTACAAAACAAATAAATCGATGACCACAACTACTAACATCTCTCACCTTGCCAGCTCAGCCCTTACAACTTGCCGATATCTCTAACATTCGTTGCCACTCTCGACATGGATTTGAGGGATGATAGTTAACTCTGTAAGTACAACAGCTAAGGATATTTGTACTCATGATGAATTTTCAACGTTTACATCAACTCTCACATTATAGGATTCAATGTTTACAATGTCTAGACTTCATCAAAAGTTTTATTCATAAATAAATATTTTGCATCCATACTGTTCATTACTTAATTTTAGTTTCATTTTTTCAGGAAAAGTTAGACTCTTGGTTTACTGAGAATCTGCTTTTCTGACAAACAATTGAATTTAAATAATTCTACATAGTCAATAATTCACAAATTCATATTTTTCTCAAGTGTCATTTCACCCCAATGCGAATATCTAGGTCACACATTTATCTGCTCAGTCCTGTATATTCATAGCTACACGTTCTAATTATAATGTTTTTCGCAAAATCCTAATTGTTTTAACTGTGTGTATGTCATTTGTCACGGTTCTACTTGAATTTTGTGTACAGGAGACAAAATATTACGGGAAATTGCGGAAACGGTGCAGTTGCGCCATGACGCTGAACTACGACGTGCGGAATTGATACAGCGAGCAAATGACTTGCAAACTTTGGTTAAAGAAAAACGGGATAAAATCAATCGGGTAACACTACCTTTTCTTAATTCATGCAATTTTGCCAACTTATGACATACACGTGTATTACATATGCATATATATTTCTTAAAGTGTGACATGACCTCAATTACCTTTACAATCAGCTTTTTTCCCTCAATTACCTTTACCCCAATTTCACAACTTTATTCTAATCCATTAATAGCCAGTTTTGAAGTGGATGTTTGACTTTTCTTCTGTAGTTCACATGTTATATAATACCGAGTATCCTACTATTACGACATTCACTATGATTGCTTTATAAGTGACGATTTTCAAAGTACTACAAAGCACATGCTAATACAATACATAAACATATGAATATCCATAGCAAATGGACTAGAAGAACTACTTTCATTCCTCCCTAAACGTTGCGTGCTTACTGCATTCCACACTTCAACTGGATTATTTCAGTAAAAAAAATCTCGTGGTCTCGATCGTACACTTGTAGTCGATTGCATGTCGTCCAGATAAACCGTTTCATCTGTCTTCAGCTCGTAACATGTGACCCCAATTAGAATCACACCCCTTCTTACACAATAAAATATGGTCAAGGCTACAAGGCATGTATAAAAGCAAATTTGTTGCTTCATCATGCAAGGTTTTTAAACATGTGTTTTGTTTTGTATATAAATTTCAATATGTTCTTTGCCTTTTGTATGCAATAAGTGCTTATGTATTGGTATGCTATAATTTGTTCAGCCCTTATACTTTCGCTAAATGAGAAAAAGACTGTTCTCTTAACTTTGTATGCCACTGTTTTACACCATGCATAATATGAGGTGCATAGCCCAAAGTAAAATTTAGGATTTTTAGCCTTGGAAGATTGGAATTTATGTTTGAAACTATAAAACCGGATAAAACTGGATATAAATTATAATATGTCATAATTATTTTAAACAGAGGCATGAGTTTTGGCATAAAAAATACATCGAGGAGTCTTCTATGACAAGGCCACTGGAAGCTGCCTGTAATTCATTACGAGCCGAATTGAACACTGTACATAGAAGACTATTGGCTCATTTGGAAGGTCGAGATTTACCATTAAGACTTAGAGACGGTCCTTCAAAGAAGGTAATCATTCAAACAGTAATTTAAAAAACTCAGGGGCAACATGTTCAAAATTCAAACTTTATCACTCATTAAATGGATGATTGTATACTTTCTCTTAAATGACTTTTTACATATTTTCAGGCAAATTACAAGATCATGGCAGCTAGACTGCAGCATGAAATCAAGGAACTACAGCAGAAGGCAAAATCTGCAAAACTGAGACTTGAATCCGAAGTTAAGGTACTTCATGTGTTCCTAATTCTGAATTCTTTGATTATGTATTTTCATAACCATTGAATTGAAATTCCGTAATATCTGAGTAAATTTATATCCTGTATTTTCAGCTGAAAGAACAAGCTGAAAGAGAGGTGCGAGAGCTGAGAAATGATCTGGCACATAAGAAGGTGATAATGTCTCTGGCACGATCTCAGATTGCTGCCTTACCGTCTGTCCATCCTAGAGCATATGATTTAGGATATTGATGTAGGTTCTAGGCGTAACAATTAGTTGTAGATGACCCTGTTCGGCCATGTCATTTAAAATAAATGAAAGATCGCTTGTAGAGCTACGTTTTATGTTGACTGTTTCCTTTTATTTTCCCACGACTACCCCTACTAGTTCAATTAGTTAAGTGCAAAATCATACCTAAAATCTATTTACTATCTTTAGAAGTTACATTAATTCGTATTCAAAGGAACCGACTATAGCAATATCTACTTCATAGGGTTTTTAGGTCTTCGTCGTCGTTCTGTTTATAACCCGCTTATGAAGAATACTCTGTAGACAGTTAACGGTAATCATAATCATCATAATTTCCTTTCGATCTTCTGGTTGCATTCTTCCTGCTTTTTATGTAAACGGCATGGCACAGAGAGTCAGCTCCGTCATGTAGTGCATTAGACTACAGACATGGAGCAAATATATAATATAGAAAACGTAGTTATGTAGATATGTAAAAACATCAACACGTTAGAGACAAACTACTGAATGACTGATGTTTAGTAAATCTTCTTATTGGTTGTGTTGCATAAATGGCTAAAAATAACATGAATAACAATATACTAATCAATTTACTTCTATAATATGGTGTAGCTTATAAAAGGAAATAATTCACCGGATTAGCGGATGTATTTAATGGGTTACTTTAGTCTTTTCGTAGATCCGAGTAATTTAAATGAATCAAGGATACCTATGTTTACTTTGCATTGCACACTGGATAATCTAGATGATCATGTCAGGTGTGTCTGTGAATAATTTAACTACCTGAGAAATGCGCCCATTTAGCTTTAACTATTGATTTGATTAGACTACCTGTGATTATTCTAATTTAAGCAGTTTAGCAGTAAATATGTCTATGTAACTGGATTTGAATCATGCTAGGGTTTGACTCAGATTCAAATCTTTAGGCAGTGACATGAAAAGTTTAAAAAAGCAACACAGCCTTTCAAATCTGAGACCTAAGTTTATGATATAAGTTTTGTTGTATGTTGACTATTTTGTCGAGCTTTTAATTTCAGTTAAATTCTGCGCAATAGTAGTTTTCTTGCAATTATTTTTACGCAACAGTATCAGTAAATATGCTAGAGCTCATTTTCAGGACTCCCGAATTCCTAAAACATACTAATAATATTCCCCTTTCATTTTGCTATATTTATCAAGTTTATTTATTTGGCGAGTATGTCTGGATAATATGAACTTATATTTTCCGATAAATACATATACGGTATGAATATAACAACAGGTAAGTTGACGATCAAAATAATAATAGTAACTCCTCCTAAATACTGTAGATCTAGGACCAACTAAAACCTACATATAATAATCCTTCGGATTTGAGTTCTCACAAAATTGCACAAAAACTAATCACTCAGGAATTCCGAGATAGTAAATGTCGCTATAAATGTCTAATATTTTTAGGTGAAAACCTCAACTAACAACTAGTAGTTGAATAGCACTAACTGTAATTTTATTCTCACGTGATCTCACCAAACCTAGTAATATATATACCATAAAATATGCAATCAAAAACAGCAATACATGAAATCAGAGGGATTAGAAATTTTTAAAACCTAAATCCGCAATGAAAAAGGCAAAAATAATCAGTGTAAATGATTGAGGCAAACGGAATTTATTACATTGCAAATTTATTTTATGACGTTAAGAGATAACAACAGAATCTGATAGTTGCTTGTGGTCATGCTGGTTCTTCCTCAGATTCTCCAATATATTGAGACCAGGTTATATTTTTTGCAAGCCTCAATGATATGCAAAATTAATCGTTAAGTTCTGATTTTTAAATTATCTAATTTTTGCTTCATACAATCCACTTCTAAGTACGAATTACGTATATTTGTATGAACTGAATGTAATAAATAAGAATATTTCTGTACATGGAATCATGCACCAGATGAGTAAATCCTGAATTAAATATTACATGATGAATATGTGTGTGTGTATAATATGTACATATTATCTTTGATTGTGTAAAAATGTATAATTATTAATATTGAACATAGTGTAAAGTGGTAAATTGTAATAAGATTATTGTAAATTTACTGAAAGATAAGAAAATAAATTTGAAGTCTATGATATGTCGTAAAACGTGTTTTTAAAATACTTTTGAGTTAATTACTGAACCACTACACAGCTAAAGTAAAAATACGTACATTGCATTAATTATTTTAAATGAAAGTCATTGTCATGAAACGTCCGGACTTTTTGCAGGGCTTTTTAACACTCAGCATTAAAAACTCCACTGAGAAAACTTCAAATGAACATTGTCAAATTGTGACCAAAATGACTTGGCGTTAAATAACGAAGGTTGAAGGTGTTGCTTTCGGTTCTTTTGGTGCAGATGATAGTACCTGAAAAATGCGACACTGGTTTTCACTGTTCCTTAAAATATGCTCAATGGTATGTTTACTAGCTGTCTTTATTGAAGTAAATTTATAAACTGAAATACACATGCTGATAATGATGGTCCATGAATATAAAGTAGATAAAGCAAAAGCCAAATACAAAAAAAATGTAGTGCGCAAAGCTGAATGAATTTTATTAACCTTCATTGGCGAATTAGCTATACAATATATTTTGAAAGTATAACTGCATCGCATCCGGTATAAAAGTGAAAACCACTGAGGAAATTTCGACTCATTTCCACCATAAAGCATAATGCTTTTAAATTGGAGAGGAACTCATAAACGCACATACATCACGCCAGTTAACACGATGTTTTACTTATTCAACTGATTAATTTATCACGTGAAATAAAACAATTAAATATTGCACCAGGTAAACCTATGTCCAAGCACTTTTAAGGGAAAAAAATCCAACTGATGTGTACCCTTCAGCACGGCACCCAACAGCACATTACATGGAAATACCTTTTTGCGTCCCTTTACACATACATTATAGGTAAGCATTATATTATAGGTATAGGCATTATTGGGAAAGTCAGTGGCTTGTCATCAAAGCTTAACGTAAGGCCATGCGGAAGGTGCTAGTAAATAAGTCTTTTTCGATTTCCTTTTTAATGGCATTGATTATTTACATAATTATAGCTGCAAAATTAATATCAATATTTACTGATTATGTACTGGATAAAAGGTAAAAATGCTTAAATGCACACTGTGTTTTGGGGATCATTCTCGCAGGGTTTCGTGCTGAAGGGAGTTCCCAACATATCTGTTTTGTTTTGGGAAAATTTATACCATGTGACCAGCCGCTGAGTTCTATGATTTCTCATTCTGTCCTGACTCAATTTTGTGTTCCATAGGTGCTATGCAGTGGAAAATAGTTGCCATATGCTACTGGCTGGCGTATAAACGACATTTAGACATCCATACTTATTATATGAGCGTGTTTGAGATCCGGGCAGTCAGTTTAGTACCCTTTTGTCATATAAGGAGTGCATGGTTTTTTATAAAAATGGCATCAAATGAAAGCTGAGGAGGGCAGGCGTGTAATAGGCTAATTACTTTTTCAATAAGTTTACTCTAATTAATTTTAAATTGTAATTTATTTTTTTGTAATGCATTGTGTACGACTGATTTCGTAATTCTCTGAGTCGACTATTTTCCATGCAGTTTCACCTAAACGCGAATGCGCGTGCTTTAAAGATTTCGTACCAGCAATGGAATGCACATGCACTTTGGTTTTCTTTCTTTCATACACAGTTCTTTCGTTTTTCGAGGCTGCTCCAATGTCGATTCGGTTCGGTTACACATTTGCATACAGTGTATAAATCAGATCATATGGGCTGAACTGAAGACATCCATTAAGTAGTGTAGCTAATGAGGTTATGTTGGTGCACAGCACACAATCTGAATCAGCCAATACTGATTAAATTACATAGGAATGGACTGGACTTAATAAATACAGTATGTAATTTACATATTTATTTGAAGAATTAATAAATTTCCATTACTTTAAATTTTTACCAACCTTTAACCCTTTCTTTCATCCATTTAATTTTAAATGGGGGTCTACTTGTATAACATAAAACCATGTATTGACCTGAAGGATGAAGGACACACAAGTGGTTTCTCAATCTCAAACTTAGAATAGGATTTTTCGGTCCGTTACAAACATTTACATATTTTTATTTTTATTTACTTTCTATCAACTGATCCTGATACGTAGTTATCGTACATATCAAAGTGAGATTCATGCATGCATATTGAATGAGATTTCTGTAATCAATGCCATGTCAACTAACGCATGGTCGGTAAGTAAAAGGACAAAATAAGACAAGAGATAAGACGGCGTAGCGATGATAGAATCGAAAAACGTTTTCGGATTCAGATGGTCAGGGTGTCCTTAGATGTATTTTAATTTTTGAATTATATCATGCGCAACCATCACGCGAGCATCCAACGAAGTGATTTTCAAACGCGTTATTTCCCACACACAAAATTCGGCAAATTTTCAAAATTAAAACCTGTCCAGCATTT
>JAHZNA010001960.1:0-21797 GCA_027743935.1 Sinodicranocentrus sp. ZH6
GTTTGAACCATTAAGTATGAATAGTAGCATTGTTGTCGTGTTCTATCCTTGGTTTTCTGGTTTGTTAACTGCTGGAATCTTGCTTTTTGTAGAAATGAGAGGAGAATTATTAGCTAAAGCCCATATTTTGGGTAAAAGTATCCTCCATTTTGCTACACAAGTTTTACAACTCATAAAGTCATAAAGAGCAAAAATTGATTGACTAGCTGAAATCACATGCATTTTTGTTTAATCTAGTTATAACTGCTGCACTTTTACAGTGCATACATATACATACAATCTCAAACCAAAATATATGTTTAATTTTAAATTAAAACCATGTTTGCATGAACAAATCTTAAAGCTATCAAAACAAATAGATGAAATGAAGACTAAAATATCTTTCACCTGTAATTAAAACCATTATTCTCAGCTTCTATTTCTTGCTCGTATTTGAATGCAAACACCTTTTGCAAATGATATTTCCAAACTCCTCCAATAATTTACAAAATCACGATCCCTATAAGTTAAAAATTTTCAAAATAAGTTTCAAACGAAGAGCTTGTTGTTGTTGATGATGAACCATATCACTCAAGATTAGCATTGAAACTTCTTGGAATTTGCATATACTGGCTTTACCATAATGAGTAATTTGGATGCTAACAAGATTCACACGCGATGTTATGTCGTGCATGTAGTGGATGCGTAAATTCGTGAATCCTTATCTTTACTAGTAAATATACCTGAACACTTACTTTGGCCTATCATGATATGAGCGCAAATGAGTTTCTTAATGAATATTTTCATTCCAATGATCTCATTTAAGTTTGATTTTAATGACCGTTAATGGCTTGTCAGCAATATTTCCGCGTATTTCACACCCAATCAGTTCTCATGGCTTTATAATGAATCCCTCCAGTTGTAAGTGGGAAGGATGACAACAAAAATAATAAGAATTCCAGCTCTTTCTCACTAAATCAACTTGAAAACCAGTAATTTCTCACACAATACATTATAAATCACTTCTCCTCTGCACGCTCAACCCCTCCACAACCTCCGCCTACAGAGTAAATTACGCAGTTCAATTGCAGAGACAAGAGAGTTAGCATAGTTCTCCAATCATGTTAATTATAAATTACAATAAAAGCGATAGTTTCTGTTTTTCACTTGTTTGAAGTGTCGTCTACAAGGAGGATGGGGAAGGGACGGGGTGGTGGGTTGGATAACCCAGGATTCGAAAATGACTTCCAGGTTGGTTTTAATCACGCAATTATGTAAACTTAAACTATCATACATTTTTGTGCGACTCTGTATTTTTTCAATATGTGATTGCTCAGCTTGTTGAACTAACTCAACCGGATGCAATTGGCAAAGATGGTGAAAGCAGGGAAGTCCGAGGATTTCAATGTGATGAGCACAGGCTACCGCTGGAAGCTATTCTTAAGCGATATAGTTCACATGAAACAAAGGTCAGTCTTTTAACTTGTGAGATAAAATATTACTTTTTAGCTAATGTTTAAAAAAATCCTCGTTTTGAAAATCTCCAGGGATTGAAAGAAGATCAAGTTTTAAAAAACAGGGAAGCATTTGGCCAAAATGTACTGACCCCGCCTAAAAGACCATCCCTCTTGTGGAAATTTACAAAGGAAGTTTGCGGAGGTCTAAATGCTTTACTTTGGTTTTGTGGAATCCTCACAATAATCTCGTGGGCAGCGCAGTTCCTAGTCAGTCCTGATAATATAGCACCTGACAACGTAAAATGATACTTTCTTAAAATTAATATCAAAATCTGCTAATTTCATTGACAAATAACCTAATTCCTCAACCATGTCATTATTTCACATCCCAGCTCATCCTTTTCTGCTCCATTATGGTCGTAGTCTTTGGCTCTGGAGCGTTCTCCTTTTATCAACAATTTAAATCAGATAAAATTATGGAGTCATTTAAAAACATGGTTCCTAGGAAATGCATCGTGATCCGAAACTCACAGCGCGTTGAAGTAGATGCCGCCTTACTTGTCGTTGGTGACCTTGTTGAAGTAAAATATGGTGAAATAGTTCCAGCCGATATTCGAGTTTTGGTGTCCCACGATTTCAAAGTAGATAACTCAAGCTTGACGGGAGAGTCAGAACCTCAAAAAAGATCCTCAGAATGTTCCAACGATGACCCAATGGAGACAAGGAATCTTGCATTTTTCTCGACCAACGCAGTTAACGGTGTGTGCACAGGGTTAGTTATCCGAACCGGTTCAAGAACTCATATGGGTCAACTTGCAACCTTAGCTTCAACTGTGGACGCAGGAAGGACTCCTCTTGGGATTGAATTAAATCGCTTTATCAAAATCATGACTTGGCGTTCCATCATTTTCGGATTTACCTTCTTCGTCATCGCAATGTTGCTAGGTTACGGGCTCCAAAATTCTGTCTACTTTGTTGTCGGAATAATTGTAGCCAATGTTCCTGAAGGGCTAGCTGTCACGTTTACAATGACGTTGTCGGTGGCTTCGAGGAAAATGGCAAAGAAAAACTGCCTCGTTAAGCATTTACATGCAGTGGAAGCTTTAGGAAGTACGTCAGTAATTTGCTCCGATAAGACTGGCACCCTCACTCAAAATAAAATGTCTGTCGCTCACTTGTGGTTCAATAATGAAATTGCGGAAGCAGACACCAGTGAGTTCCAAACTGGGCAAAACTTTGATTCTCAAGATGTTGGATTTAAGGCGTTGGCCAATGTCGCTATGCTTTGCTCCAGAGCTTGTTTTAAACAAGGACAGCAAAACCTTCCAATTCTCAAACGGTATATAAGATTGTGAAGGATGTGATGTGAGCCCATGTCAATACTTAGTAATTAGTTGTGTGTAATTACATTTAATTTTAGAATTGTTGACGGAGACGCTTCCGAAGCTGCAATTTTAAAATGTATGCAAATTCAATTTGGCAATGTGGCAAAGTACAGACAAAACTATCCGAAACTCAGTGAAATCCCATTTAACTCAACTAACAAGTTTCAGGTTTCCATTCATGACATGAGAAATCCTGCCGACCCTAGACACATGCTTGTGATGAAGGTAGATCATTCAATACATTACCAATAATTAATTGCGTGGCTAACCATTTCCGTTTCCTCCGTTAGGGTGCACCGGAAAGAATAATTAAACTGTGTACTACAATCCTCATTCATGACAAAGAGTACGATTTGGATGATCAATGGAGACAAGAACTTAACAACACTTATCACACTTTGGGTAGCTATGGTGAGCGAGTTTTAGGTTTTTGTGACTGCAAGCTTCCCTTAGATAAGTTTCCGATTGGAGTGGAATTTGATGTAGACAATCCTACATTCCTTGATGCGGCGGATTTCCGGTTTGTTGGCCTTATATCATTAATTGATCCTCCACGTGCAGGTAACTTTAAGTGAATTACGTTCAGTTGAGACTCAGAATATCAATTTAGGGGCCCGGACTATTACTATGTGGTCATACTAAGGCCACTAATATAACGCCTGAGCTTTACAAATATGGAAAGTTTAGAACCACATATTTGTGGTCTTGGGATTTAAAATTATCGCCCAATTTAACGAAATACAGTTCCTCGTTTTTGATTGACAGTTTAATTTTAAAAGTTGTTGCTCCTTAACAAAACTTGTTACTAGAATTTTAAATTACATGTGTAACGCCCGACCATAAATGTACTCCCCAAGACAAGAAATCCGACGACGATAAATTTATGTTCCAAATCCACAAACTTATATTCTGAGTCCCAACTGAAAGTTAATTTTTTATAAAACACAAGAAATTTATATATCTATATGGCTTAAAATATCTATTGGTTAGCTGTCCCTGAAGCTGTGGCTAGATGTCGTTCTGCTGGTATAAAAGTTGTAATGGTTAGTCAAACAATACAGTACAAAAATACTATATAGCTCAACAATTAATTTAAAAACACACTCCCCAATATAGGTTACTGGCGATCATCCCGTAACTGCTAGAACAATTGCAAGAGCAGTTGGCATAATTACCCCTGATAACGAAACAATCGAAGAAATGGCTCACAATCGTAACTGTTCAGTGGAGGATATTGATCCAAAAGAAGTAAACTCTGCGGTTATATCTGGAGCAGAATTAAACCTCTTGTCGTCGTTCCAAATTGAAACCGAGAAATCCGCAAACTGACAAATTATGTACTGCAAAGTAAGTAGTATTTAAATTAAGGGGTAATATGGTCAGTGACGGGAAAGAAAGGAGAAGCAATTCATTTTCAAAAGTGGGGCCTTAATTTCAAAATCTACCAATATCGAATTGAAGCTTAAAATATTCTTAAAACTTTGGTTGAAGCAGATTTTGAAAAAGAAGCTTCAATTTTGAAAATGAATTGCTTCTTCTATTTTTGCCGTTACTGACCACATTACCCATTAAGAATATTAATGAGGAATGGAAACCAAACTTCTTAAGCTAAATGTACAAGAAAATAATTAATTTATGACTAACAGATTGCTTTCATATTGCTACGGCCAAACATCATTCATGGAAGTATTTGCCGGCTTCTTTACATCCTTCGTGTGCTACATGTGTTACGGCTGGTTTCCGCAGGATTTGCTTTGGAATGAGAGTAAATGGGATTCTCCTGCTATTAATGACATGATGGATTCTTACGGTCAAGAATGGGTAGGATGCATGTCAACAAACTAATTTTTGTCTTTGTCTCCTTAATAATATTGACATGTGTTGTTTTTTTTTAAATTTAGACTTTTGCTGACCGTCAAAAACTAAGCTTAACATGTCAGACAACATTCTTCATCTCCATAGTGATGACACAAATTGCCAACATAGCTAATAGCAAAACAAGACGTCAAAGTCTTTTCCAGAAAGGGATGAAGTAAGTTTATTCTAGATCCTTTAATATTATGCTAATGACCAGGTGGCAATAAATGCTTGCATTTTTAACAAAGGAACTGGAGGTTGGATATTTCAATCCCGGTCGCCGTTGGTCTCGCTTGTATCATGATCTACACTCCAGTTCTGAATGGATATTTGAACTTCCAATTTGTCAAGTATGTTTTGTTAAACTAAATAATCAATAATTCTCTGGATTTAATTTAAGTTTAATAAGGATGTTTTTTTACACAGACCTCAAATGTGGCTAGCACCAGTTCCTTTTATGCTGTATATGATTGGATACGATGAAATCAGAAAGTTGGTTATCCGCATGTCCAATGGATGGCTTTCTAAAGAGTTTAATTATTAGGTTATAAGAATTTTTAAAGTATGAGTAGAAATATGGATTTTATTTTACGACAGTAAAATGCCGAAAATATCAAAGGTATTTTTGGGATTTTACTGTTTTAAGATAAAATCAATATTGCTAAAGACGAACTTTACGAGCTTTCCAAAAGTGGCAAAAATGACTTTTGACTACTTTTGAGTTGTAACTTTAAAGTCGCCACTTTTAGGATATGGCTGAAATATGTGATTTTAATAATTTTTCTGCGATATCTAGCCAAATTATTCTAATAATTACACCAACTTACGATTAGTTTCATTCGAAAGCTAAACTCGTTCATTTTTTCATTATGTATTTGGACGTCTTTTACATTTTTAAACTTAAAAGTAGTTGAGTATTGAGCCTGTAATGTCAAAAAAGACTGGAAACTGAGATTTAAAAATACTATCAACTTTTTCATTTATTTTTCTTTGAAAAAGTATATTTCCAGTACAAATCATGCCTTACTTTTATTCGTGTGTCAGCAGTGACGGTAATTAGTTCAATGAATTGTTTTGAAGACATTTGTTATGCATATTAATGGAATGGCCTGTCCAATTGACAAGCATGCAAAGAAACGTGTTGCAACCTATTTTTTTATCCATCCAAAAATATTAAGAATGAATTTAACTATTAAAACATGTTGTATCATTTAGTTTCGCTTTCTCATTTACAACATGCATTTGTAATTTGATTTTGACTGGACGGTCTCGAATAGGCCCTTATCCCATAAGCCGATTAGCTCTTACGAGCTAACAAGGATTTATGTTTCATTAATAAGCTGTAATGGTTGTCATCCTTGAGGGCTAACATTCGTTAGGTTTAATGGGGTTTTAAATCGTATGGCGGTTAACGTTGTAATAAATTTGTCAATTCCTCGGGAATCTAATAGGCATAACACGTCTTGAAAACATTTCATTGAACTAATTACTGTCACTGTTGACACACGATTAAAACTAATTGTAAGGCATGTTTTCTACTAGACCTGTTATTCCACAAAATTTTGAAAAATTTGAATTTTGAATTCAGTGGTTCGTGTTTTTTGGCTCAATACATCTTAAATACTTTGAATTTGGAAAATCTAAACCACTGCCTACTAGATACGTTAATTAGCTTTTAAATGATAATAATTTTGTGAAATTAAGATAACTTGTTTAGATGCCGAAGCTAAACTTCATCAAAGCAAATATTTGACTCATATCTTAAAAGTGGTGCCATCTACAGTTTTGAAACTTTCCAATTAATTATCTCTAAAAAGGTTGTTTTGACACTGTCGATTTAAACTTACAACTCGAAAGTAGTTTTTCAACTTATTAAAAACTTGTCAAGCTTGAAAACGATTATTCTTTTTTCCTGAAGTGTACATGTATTATTAATACAAACTAATATAAATTTTGCCAATCATTTAATTCAGCCAATTTTTTGAGCAGTCAATACGATAGTTGAGATTCTCAAAAGAAATGTGTTACATAATTTGCTGATGATGCAGGATATCTCTTAAATATATCCTGTTGCATGTATAAATTCCCTTTTAAGCTGGCGAGTATGGCGAGTGGAGAATTTTGATAAGGTGTGAGTTCCTAATGACTTGCCTGTATGCATGCATGCATACTATCTGCAGCAATACGCTGATGCACCATTGTATTAACTTTTCCTACGAAGTTCAACCATTAATTAAAATTATAAAAGTTAACCATTCGGGGAAATAAATGTCACATATTTGAATACTATACATATGTTTCGATATTTTTTAACGTTTAAATCGATGAACAAAACCCGGCTATTACTTGTGAGTGGAAGCACTTCTTTTCAATTTAAATTTCAAAGAAATATATGTTCCACCTCCACCCCCACTCTACTTGACTGTACAGCACAAAACCTACACGTTTTATAAAGTTCTATGTATATTTTATTCATCATTATCATTATTCTCCAAGGTCTTCACTTCTACATCTTTGCAAAATATATATATATTTAAAACTCCATGTTTCTCTTCCCTATACTTTCAATGCTTTGGCTTATTCTCACACATTCTAAAATATATATATTGCGCTTCATGTTTTCTATCCCATTTTACAATACAAGGATGTCCTGTCTACTGTACATGCTGGTAACAAATTTCCTCATTATTATCATCCACATATCCTTTTCTATTTTACACTATTAGATCATTCACAGTGGATTCAGATTCAAGAGGAAAAATAGTCTTTGTAGCTTCTTGTCCATGTTTGATGAGCTCGCCTAGAGAATAAAAAAGCCATGGAATATTTTTGTATGTATGACTTCACCTCACATATATGTATCTTGAACCTCAACTACTCATGCAATGACATCTTGTAACCTGGATATATTTTTGTGTACATAGCTGCACAGTAAGTTGACGTAGATGGAATCTTTTTGTGTATTTTTGGTGGGATGATATCATATGGAAAATAATATTTTAAGCTAGGAGAAGCCAGCAACTTGAAGTTACCTTAAATTATAATTAAGAAATAAAATCTGGGAGATTATTTTGACAAAGAAGTTGAGCCTTTGAAAGGGACTCCATCAATAAGTCCGATAAGAAACCGTTATTCTGATTTTATTAGAGAAGTTGTCAATCAAGTGACAAATGCTCTTGGAAAAAAACAGACATAAAAAAGGAGCCAGTTTTTACCAGTGAGTTATTACGTTCAACTCGGGAAGAAGCAGAGGTTCTAACTTTATCCTCTTACGAGGAGGAATATTGGAATATGCTTAATTTGCCAAATGTCAAATTGGAGGATGATCCAGAAGTGGGGGAGGTGCAGTTTAATGATTTTTAGGTAACTGAACATGAAGGAGGATTTGAGTCGCAGCAAAAAAGTGAGAGCGAGAAATCATCTTTCCAGAGATGATTTTCTGTGATTAACTTTCATCATCATGGTAATTCAAGAAGGAGGGATACATCAGATGATCCTACTATTCTAGACAAGTATTGTCTCAAACAGCAAATTGGTACATCACGTGATAATCTCAAAAAGTTAATGGTATATGAAAGACTAAATGCGGCTCAAAGGAAAATTATTTAATTGTCGTAGGTACCAACTTTGAATACCATTGCTGAATCTGTTGGAGAGTAATGGCTTCACAGAAGTCTCTAATGGAGCACACTAAATCTCAACACAGAACAAGACCTACCATGTTCTGCTCTTCACTATGTCAAAAGGAGATGGAGAGTTACCAGAGTTTAAGAATTAATCCATCTTCTCACCCCGTTGATCGCCCATTTGCATGTGATCTCTGCAAGGTAAATTACAGTAATGTGCTTCATTTAGAAGATCACTTGGAAAGTAAAGAACATCAGAAAAAGGAAGCCTGACAAAGCGGTCAAAGTGGATGGTCTTCATCATCACTATCACCACGTCTTTATTCAGAGATGGCTTCATTGTCAATGTCAACAAAGACAAAAGAAGTTGGCGGAAGTAGATCTACTTCTCAGTCAGTTGCTTTAAGGGGACCTTCAAAGTTTCCAGGGACATCACAAGGGTCAGCAAGAAAGCGAGCTTCAAATGGAACTCCATCTTTGAAAATCCAATATTTTCCTCCTGTTCAATCCCATCCTCGCATGCACTCGTCTACAATGATCTCCTCCAGTGGAGTAGTTGGCCCAATAATGTCTCCCATGGAGAGAATGACCAATCCAGTTATTTTCGGTGGATATATGATTGAAGGATATTCAAGTTCAACTTCCGGTGGACTTCCATCAGCTATTTTACCAAACTAGACATTTAAGCCACCTTCAGCAATGTCGGGTTATTCACCTGGATTATCATCGTTGAATTATTTTTGTGAATAAATGTTTGAAGCTTCGTATCCAATAATTTTCTCTCAAAAGAAACTCTATACAATAATGCTCAGGTAGACGACCCTCCATAAATGACTAGTTTGGCTGTAATTTCTTGTATCATAATACATTCCTTAATAAACTTGTCGTCTTCCTTTCCCCTGAGCTAATCTCTCTCTATCCAGACCATAATTGCATTGTGCCCACCTATTCCAAACATCTTGGAACCCAACATCATGCATCCTTCTCACCGTTTCCACAAACCCCATTTTATTCGTCGAGTAGTCATTCCCATGTAAATATCTTGGCCCTTGACACCCCAATATCCAATTTAACATTTTCCATGTTATAATTATATAGATTACGATATGTCATGTTAGTCGACACAAACAGGATGTAATCATTGATAAGATGATCATGATCAAGTAAGTTTTTCAAACTAATTGTCGAATTAGGCACGGTTTCTAAAATGAGCAATATGACACACATTCCCATCCCTGAAAACCATCATGTGATAAGTTAATGCGTCGTTGTCGCATTTAAACGGGTGGGAAATATAATAGCCGTGGTTATCAGATAGGAATCAATCTCGTCAAAATATCTTCCTATTCTATATCTTCCCATCGTATATATATTTTTTAATCCATCTATGTCTCTCCTATATATACTTACAATGCTTTGACTTTTTCTCACGCATTTTTTTATATTGTGTTTCATTTTGGTTTGACCCCTTTACAGCAACAGGATGTACTGTCTACTATATATGATGGTAACAAATTTGTTGCTAGCATTTTCATTATCATCCATATATCCTTTTGTAATAATCCACACTATTAGATAATTCACTTTAGTGGACAAAGAGGAAACAAAACTTTACAGCTTCCTTCCTATGTTTAGTGAACTCGACTTGAGAACTAAAAAGCCGAATAGTATTTTTGTATGTATGGCTATGGCTTCACTTCACAAATGTACAATGTGAATGTACCTCATCAACTACTCAAGCAATGTAACTTTGTAAATGTACTGTGCATGTTTTTGTACATAGCTATGCAATATTGGGCATTATGTATGGGATATAAATATAAAGAAGCCTTTTGTGTATTTTTTGGTGGGATGGAAAAAATATAAATGAATTTTTTTACTAGAAGAAACCAGAACCTATCGGCGAAAAATAAAAATCATCTACCTACCTCCCATTAAATTTCGTTCATTTTCCATTAAATCTGGGTATGGTATTTGAATATGAATGATGTTTAGTCTTCATTGTGGTAATAAATCTTGTGCATTTTATTATCATGTAATATGTTTAAAAACAATATGTATAGGAAGGTAGTTCCAAAAGCCCGGCTGACTGAAACCATTTTTTTGCAAAAACCTGAGTCGGGTTTCAGGTATTACTTATATATGTGGTATTACAGAAACCCGGCTAAAAGAAGTCTCAAAGAGCCTAATTTCCGGAAGTCTAAGGTCTCAATTGGGCCCAATTCGGGTTTCTGGTATTACCTCGCTTTTGCTACGGTATACGTACTTCGCTTCGTTTGCGGCATGGTATTCATTTATACACCGTAAGCTACATTCACATACATACGTAGTACGTATTTGGGACGTGATCACGCACCTCCAGACACTCACCACGGAATAGGATCTTAATTATGTAAGATAGGATTGTATATAAGAGGATCATCTATTTTCTATATTTTCTCTACTTTATTTGTCTATTACCCTTAAGCCAGTCCATATGCACATTTCGGAATAACGTAACATTTTGTACAAGTATTTGAAATTTTAAAATAAATTGAAATTATGGAACTAAATTTGGGAGATTACTTTGACGAAGAAATCAAGCCTGTGAGAGCGACTCAATCAATTCAACCGATACAAGCCAGTTGTATGAAATTCTGTCTACAAACTGTTGATGGAGTGACATTTAGTCCCGCTGAACAAGCACTAGTAAAGAGAGAGCTATCACGTCCAACTCGGGAGGATGCAGAGGTTGTCACTTTATCTTCAGGTGAAGAGGGAGACGATGAGGAGCACTGGAGTGTACTTAATTTGCCGAATGACAAATTGGAGGGTGACCCAAAGGTGGAGGTGGAGGAGAGGAACTTTGATGATTGTCGTATTGCTCAACATGTAGGAGGATTAGAATCAGAGATAAAAAGTGGGATTAAGCAATCATCTCCAGAAAGATTTTCTGTGATTGACTTTCGTCATCATGGAAATTCAAGAAGGAGGGATATATCAGATGATCCTTCTAGTCTAGGCACGTTTTGTCCCAAACAGCAATTTGGTACGTCATGTGACAATCTCAACAAGTTGATGATATGCTAAAGATTTAATGTTGTTCAATCGAAAATATTTAATTGTCGCAGAAACCTACTTTGAATTCCATTGCCGAATCTGTTGGAGAGAAATGGCTTCACAGAAATCTCTAGAGCAGCACATTAAAACTTATCACAAAACAAGACCTACAATGTTCGGCTGTTCAGTATGTGGTATGGCGATAGAGAGTTACCAGAGTTTAAGAATTCATCGATCTACTCACCCCGTTGATCGCCCATTTGGATGTGATCTCTGCAAGGTAAATTACCGTAGTGTTTCTCAATTAGAAGATCACTTGGAAAGTAAAGAACATCAGAAGAAGGAAGCCTTGCAAATTTATTTGGGAGACTCTACCTCCGACGAAGTGGTGGCGGAACTGGAACAAAGCGATCAAAATAATTGGTCTTCATCACAACCCCGTCTTTATTCAGAGGTGGATTCCTGGTCAATAAAGACGAGAGAAGTTGGCGGAAGTAGCGGTACTTCTCAATCAGCAGCTTTAAAGGGACCTTCAATGTTTCCAGGGACATCGCAAGAAACAGCAAGAAAGTTGGCTTCAAAAGGGACACCATCTTCGAAACATCAGTATTTTCCTCCTGCTCAATCCCATCCTCGCATGCAATCGTCTACAATGATCTCCTCTAGTGCAATAGCTGGCCCAATAATGTCGCCCATGCAGCAGGGAGTGGCTAAACCAATAATGTTCTGTGGATATATGTTTAACAAAGGTTCAGATCCTGGTGAATTCCCATCAGCTATTTTACCAAAGCAGACATTTAAGTCGCCTTCAGCAATGTCGGCCTTTTCACCTGGAATATTTCCAGGGAATTCTCAAGGAAATCAAGATCATTATAAAAAACCATCTAATGGTTTACCTTTCACATGTTCCGATTGCCAAGCTCAGTTCAGTGTTGAAGCTCATCTTCAGTCGCACATGAGGGATGAGCATTCTGATTTCTGGAAATGTCCAAAGTGCGAGGTAGTTATGATGACTCCAGATGAACTTGCAGAGCATTATGGTAAATGCAAAAAATCCAATTGATTTTGTAATTTTTATTTTGTTTTGCTCCAATTTTTTGTGGCATCTATTTTAAATGCACAATATGATTTAGAGACTAGTTTGTTATTTTTATTGATTATTATTGACATCATCATGTTAAATAATACGATATGTCATAATTTGTAATTGTACATGTGAGATTTGCATATTGTGAACTTAAATAAAAATTAATCTATATATCTATCCATGATTCATGCTTCATGTGCAGTATTATTGGTTCGATTTTTTTTAAAGATGTTCTCTAGAAAAATGGATAGTAACCTCTTTTAACATGATACATTCCGGAATAAACTTGTCTTTCTCCTTCCACCGGAGCAAACCTTCCTCCACAATATAATTCCATTCTGCCCACCTATTCCAGACATCTTGTAGCCCAGCATCATGCATCCTTCTCACAGTTTCCATAAGCCACATCATATTCGTCGAGTAGCCATTCCAATGTAAATATCTTGTAGTTAGTTTCGGTTCTACTGTGAAACAATGTTTGCTCACGTGCGAGTCTTCTCGTGAAAATTGTTGCACCGCACGCAAGACCAAATGTGTCTGCATCGTCAGTCAACAAAATCGATATAGTTTTTACCATAATTTATAAACCTAGTTATGTGTGAGGTTGTCACACTGAAATTTTGTGTTTGACTTCCTCGGTGAGAAATAAATTCAAAGCTGGAGTTGAGCCTGTGGAGGTTTTCCCATCTTTCGAAATCCTTTCTGTATTCTCTAATATGTCTGCCTTCCAGTATCAAAATTGTGTAGTTTGATTGATGCAGCTCCTTAACATGGGAAAAGGTTGTGATCGGTGGAGCCACGATGATAAGACTGGTTATCAAGTTTGACTACAGGCAGATCACGAAACTGCTGACAATTCCAATTAAAATACATCCCCTCTTTGGATACCCATACTGACCCAGAAAAGCACCTAGCAAGGATACCATTTCATTTAGGAGGTGGAAAGTTTCAAAGCTTTTGGAAATCCAGAAACGTTTTGAAATCTAGTTGTCAAATTATGCACACTTTCCAACGTGATCATTGCCATAATATCATATACGCAGGGTTTGTTCCGCTGGTAACAATAGCCTAGATTTATGCTCAATTTTTCAAGATTCAAAAATTACTCAGAATTCTGGCATTTAAGTGACGCCCATTCCCACTTGTAAAAACTTTCCTGTGATAAGTTAACGTGTTCTTGGAGAACGGAAACTGTGCTAAAGCATATGATAGCCGTTGGTTAACATGTATGGGGATGAATTTCCTCAAAGCTGTATTTATTGTTGGGAGGAGAAACGAGAAATTTTAGTGCAGGCTTTCGAATCTTGTATTTTGACCGAAATTTGGATCTTCCGTGGGATCTTTTTCCGATAGTAGAAAAAATAGTGACGACTGTGTCAGCGTTATGTCCTTAAAAGTTTTGAAAATCCTTTTCAATGTTTTCCTCCCTTCGGAGAAATCCTTGTTTTGGCCAAGCTACTCGGAAATTACAATGATATATTCCACACCATACTTTGGAACGTATTTGAGCACTTGCTTTAATGAAGTTGCTATTTTCACTGAAAATCTCAAACTTTAGAAAAGGGAATTCCTGTGCAGAGCGAAAAGCTGGATTTTCTAAATGCTTCTGAATGTTGTACAAAAATAAACTGTGTAAATTTCTCTACTGTTGACTGTTACACAACTGAAAAACCGGGCGGCTGTTTGCTCCACAATTTCGATAACACCATGGGATTCCAAAACACAAAATAAAATCCCTAAAAGGATTATCCTCACGGGGAAATTCGTATTCATGGTTGAAACCTCTGTTGTGAGGTGATGGATATAGTTATAGAGAGTTGTTGGGCTGGGCTGTCATTTATTGAGGTGGCTTGTCGAAAAGAATAATACCTCTCATTAGTCTGATATCTGAATAATAGATTAATTATTGATTTTTCCGAAACCCTAATTAAAACTTCGAACACGAACATTCTCAATGGAAAAGAGTGTGAAAAGGCTTTTTAAACGTCAACATGTCATAACCTTTTAATTTCATTCCATACCAATTTCTTAAACGCTCTTTCCAATAAAGGTAATTTTAATCTTGTGCAATTTTACTTTACTCTCATTTGCTACCAGGTTTACACATTTACTTCAACCCTAAAAACAAATATCCCCCTTTTTAGTGGAAAAAAGGATGCATAAAAGCACGTTTCTTGCCTTTCCCGACTCAAATACAAAGTGCATCCTTCAATAACTGCTTAAACTATTTCAAAAATAATTAAATACCACTTAATTTCATCATATAATTCATCATGCATCAAAATACAATCATATTTCCGCAATATACACGAAGCAAAAAGTGCAAAAAGGTAGATCTCCCTTACCGGGAATCGAACCCGAGCCTCTCGGGTGAAAGCCGAGTATCCTAGCCACTAGACCATAAGGGATCTGAGTTGAAATAACTTGTTGCATATCTTCCACTGTTTAAACCAAACCACCTCATGTCCAGCAATTCTCTAGGCAGCTTTTGCTCACAAAAAAGTGGAGACGTGAAAAAATGTATTTGTGATCTCACACATGAGCCCAGATACACATGCATGCTATATGAGGATTAATTAATACAATCAATTTTATTCAGGTCAGCTCCTTTTTTTATTACCAAAATTTTCAGCCCAATTTCGCCACCACAGCCGCTAAAATTGCCGCCCCATGGCCACTCCCATTTTCAGACAGTATTAATTCAAACTCTATCCCATCATCAATCAGCTTCCTCGCAAAGATCTCCACATTCTTGGAAAACTTTGGGTGACATTTATACACCGATCCTTCCATCCCAACGGTGACCTTTTTTTCTTCAACTCTTTCCAGCAAACAAGCCACGCCTGCTCCAATCAATGCAGCAGCTCGGGTTGACACTAGCTCACAAATGAATCTCACAGTTTTGCACTCTTCTTCTGTCGCCGAGGACACGCCTAACTTGGACAAGATCCTTTTGCAATTTTTGAAGTCGTCATCCTTGTCACTTTCGATTTCCGTGATGTACTCAGATTGGAAGCTTCCTTGTGGGAAAAGTTTTTCACAAGACGGAGTTCCATTAAAAAGCAAGCCTTTTCTGGATAAATGACGCAAAACTACGCCAACAACTTCGCCGAGGTACATTCCACTTATCATCTTTTCAAACTGGCGTCGCCCCCTATTTAAAGAGAAACTGGAGTCAACCTCCCTATCAAAGTCTGTAAGGATGAAGTCCAAGCATCCGGTCTCTCCAAAGGCGCCCCATTCTAAAATATATAAAAAGACAGAATCTTTGTAAAATTTAATGTGGATTAATTTTGTATTCGTGACATTTGACTTCTAACCTGAATTGATAACGACATGCCTCATCTCATCATCCTCCCCCTTCCACAACTCAACCTTATCTAATTTCTCCATATAACAAGCATTCGTTCCAGTTCCAATGATAACTGCAATTCTACAATCAGGATTTTGATAAGCACACGACATCAATGTTCCAGTGGTGTCATTCAACACGGCTAAAACGTCCACATCGATATCCCCTCGTTTTTTGATAGCTTTTTGAAGCAGCTCCACAACATCCTTTCCTTCCACCCCTGAGCATGTGAAGCTTTTGGTCCATTTCGTTAAAACAGCTTTATTAAGCCCTTCCTGTCTCAAAGGAAATGAGAAAGTGAAGCCAAGTGGGAGTCTCTCATTTTGAAGCCCATTCTCTTCCATGAATTCACACAACTTGAGGGCAACATGGTCAAAAAGATTTTCTCCAGATGTGACCATGATGTATTTCGGCACAAGGCAAAATTTTGACGTGACTTTAGGCTCACTTTGGGAGTCACTTAGTTCAACTAAATGAACCCGGAAGTTTGTTCCGCCGAGGTCTAAAGCGAGAAATTTTCCTTGCTCGGTGCCATCCGGAAGATGACGGACGTAGGTAGGAAAACATTTGATTTCCGAGGTGGGATTCAGCTCAGCACTTAAACCTTTATCAATTTCAGCTCCCATTAAGTCCCTCACCTTTTCAAGAATTTGGTCAGATAATATTAAAGGCTTGCAGATTTCTTCTATCTTATCATTTACCCCCATGTTTGAGTCGATAAGGTTCAAAAAAGGCTCACAAATTTTTTTTTAACATGTAGTGAAGCAGCTAACGCACTTTTGGGACTGGACTGAATTGCTCCTAAATTTTGACGCTGATTCCAAAAAATACATTCTAAGAACTAAATATCTCGTTAAAATGTCATTAAGCCTAATCTCAACATTTCAGAGGAAACGAGATTAGTTCAGTAATTTTAGCATGAAGCATGTGATTTCCCATATTCGACGAACATTCCCAAGTTTCTCTTGTCAATATTCCTCTAAATATTAATTACATCTGCAGAGGGTCAAAATCTTAACGATATTTTAAGGAAAAGGGAGAACTATTTATACATTTATTTGCCAAAGTACACAAATCTCTATTCTCTTCTTCCCAAACAGGGAATAATAATCCCAACATGAGAATTATTTCTAAGCTTTGCTTTTCCTCCAGAACAACCAGTTTTGAGGAGATTTTCATGAGAAAATTTCACGCATTAAAATGCCAACTCGAGAAAAGCAATACTTTATTTATTTCGCTCCTCAACAAACATCCAAGCTGGATATATCCCTTGTGTAATTTCCACTAATTACACAAATATCTACGTCAATATGAAAAATTCTTGTGACGTCATTGGTTGCTAGTTAAGATAAGATAAAATAAAATAAAATAAAATTGTATGCCAATCCCTTTCCAAGAGCGCCGTCAAAAACAAGGAAAAAAACTTTTAATTCATGGGAATGGGTTCTCTCAAGGAATGCCTACCTGACCACTGACCACACATGTTATAAAATGTTTTATGTGTGTATTGATAAACTAGGTGAATTCATGTTTTATAGCTTCATTCTGGTTTAATTTCTCATGAAAAAAAAGATTTCAATGATAGTAGCCAATATTAGCTAAAAATGGGATTCCCTTTGCCTTCAGAAGTTTACTAGATTTCCTCCACTGCACTGAGGCTCTAAAAAAAGGTATGGCTAAAGTGAATATATTTTTTCTTGCTATTTTCCTCTTTCTTCAAAGAGGGGAAGGAAAGGAGGAAATTTCGAAACGTATTTTAGACACTTGCGCCCCATTGAGGAGAACTCAACCCATGTTTTTTTCTGGAGGGGTGCAATGCTTTAGTAAAGTTTTAAGGAGGAATCTTTCAAGGATTAATGAGGAAACTGCGATGAATACGGTATTTAAAAGAAGAAAATCAAGTTTATTTGTAGTAAGTTTTGGGGCAAAATGAAATAGTTAAAATTTTATAGTGATCCGATTTTTTTTAACCAGACGGAAATTTTAACTTCTCGAGGTTACACCGTTAGTGAATACGAGACCATTTCCGAGGATGGTTATATTTCTCTAACAGTTCGTGTATCAGGCGGGGTGGATTCTCCCCCGAGGCAAGGAAAAGAACCTGTTTTAATGTTTCACGGAATTGGGACAAGTAGCGGGTCTTGGATTATCCAGCCTGGGAAAAGAAATTTAGGTGAAGAAGTCAAACTTGAGAAAACTGTTTTGTAAAAGTAGGTCAAATTTTAAATTGCATTTATTTTTTCTCCAGTCGCTATGCTAGTTGATGCTGGATATGATGTCTGGTTGATAAACGGGCGTGGCTCGATACCATCTCGGAAGCATTTGTTTTTAGATCCTGACATTGACCTTGACTATTGGGAGTATACGTGAGAAGTTTGACATATCTTTACAATATAATTTTGTGGACAAACTTGAAGCTAGAAAAATTAAATAACCGCCAAGTTTTTTTTCCAGGATTGAAGAAATAGGCACAAAAGACCTGCCTCCAATAATCCATCTAATCTTAACGGAAACCATGCTTCCCAAGCTTCACTACATTTGCTACTCCATGGGCTGTGGGGCTTATCTTGCCGCATTATCAGAAAAAGATGAGCTGAATAATTTCTTCAGAACATCTATCCTCCTCGGTCCAGCCGGCTTTGTAGGTCACACATATGGGATTATGAGAGTAATAATGACTCTCATTTCCAACCCTATCATGGCTTCATCCTCTTTTCAACTTTTACGAGGGAGGGTGTCCTTCAACTCGAAAATAATTTCGGAAGCTTTCGGACTCCCACCAGAATTTCTTTGCAATTCTGCCCTCGCCACGTGTATGCTTTGTGACAACCTTATTTTCTCATTTTTTGGGGGTGACCCGAGTCAAATGAATTTTGTAAGAAAGAAATCATTCTTAACATAAAATCCCTTCCGCTTTGTTTTACTTTTGTGATTTTAACTTCCAGACAAATTTACCTTACGCCCTTTCCCATCTTCACGACGTCACCCCTCTTCGAGTTCTCAGACATTATGCGCAAATCGGAAGGGACTGTAAACACTTTCGGAAATACGATTTCGGCAAAGAGCTCAATCTTATCAAATATGGGCGTTCCATCCCGCCGGAATTTAATTTAAAAAAGATTTCCGTTCCAGCTTGGATTTTTTATGGAGAAAGCGATAACATCGTTACCCCTCCAGTATGTATTTAACTTCTTTACCAAAAAATATGCAATTAAAAAAAACTATTCAGGCTCAGGATTAAATTTGACTAATTTTTATTTATTTAATTTTAAGGATGTTCTCCGAACAGCTAGAGCGATGTCTTCAAAAGCAGTAAAACTAGTGAAAAAAGTTCCCTGGCCGAGATTTAACCATAACGACTTCATCTTGGCCAAAGATGCGGATATTTTGCTATACAATTCTATACTACAAATATTAGCCAATGAATCAATATTGTAAAGATAACTATAAACATTTTGGCTACCATGACAATTAAACTTTAAAATCCACAGAAAGCAAAACCGTCATGCAAGCATCAGTCAAAACATCAAAGCAAGTTAGCACGGTTTCCCTCGTGAAATAATAAAACCCACCGACTTTCACTCGAAGTGGGAAAAACGCTGCCATTTCCCTTTTCCCAAGTTTACTTCTCAGATGCCAGTTCTCAAGCGCTGTATAAAGCTCATCACTCTCTGAGTTTATAACTGCCCCAAAGAATCCCAACGCCCAGAGGATAATCAGCCCCATAATGAATATCCCAGAACCTGCAAAAATCACCATGAGCTCGCCAATGAAGAGCAGTTTGAAAACGATGAAAAATGTTATCGTGGCCGTGACACTTGTGCAGAAAACAAGGAGGGAAATGTAGTTTCTTCCGAAGGACAAGTTATACCGGCGGGATAGCATTTGGAGCTTGGAGTGCGCTCGGAGCATGGCTAAAAGCTGGGGGACCGTTTTGAATCTTAGATTTTGGGCGTGTTTTCTGGAGAAAAAATGATGATTTTTTTTTTTTAATTTAGAAAAATTCATAAAATAATAATTCACATACCTCATCCCAATTAAACAGCACATTAGTCCAGAAATGTAGATAAGATGAATGTAAGTGAAAATGCCAATGGACCCCCAAAGCATGGACAACCACCAGGATTCGTAAAGGATGGCGAAAATTTTCACAAAAGTGCCAAACGTACCTTGGTCATCGTAATAAGAGTGCAAAAAGAAGTCAGTAAGATACCAAGACTCTTTAAAAGTCATGATGACAAGAGGCATTAGAAAGCAATAGTGCTGGAGAAAGTGGGAGATTCCGTAAGAGGCTGTGATGAGATTGCGAAACTTTTGGAATTTTTTGTATTCTCCGGAGAGTCGAAATTCTGAAAGAAAAAAATCCAATAAATAAGTAAGATTTGAAAATTGCTGGAGACATTTTAAAACTTTTTTTTTCACCTTTCTCCAATTGCCTGGACAAAATAATAGTTTGGTTGATGACATCACTAAACTGCTGGCTTTTAAAGATGAAAAATAGCTGGAGATTGGAGGCACTCGCAGGAACCAAAATGAAAGCGATGTGAAGGGATAGCTGAAGATATTGTAGGTTGTCCAGGTAAAACTGGAATTTATTAAAGAGGGCTATGGTTGAGAGGAAGATTTCCAAAACGTTTAAAAACTGGATGATATCATAGATTATTTTTCTCTTCCGGGATACAGGGCGAAAGAAGGCGTCCCCTTGATCCCATTCAAACTTCACACAGAAGGATTGTAAAGCGAAGAAATAAGAGAAAATAAATTTCACCAAAGACTCAGCAGTAAACATTTTTCTGGTGAAGATGAAGTGAAAGTATGTCAAAATCAGCTATGCTTCGAAGATCCACTCAACTCGAGTATTTATAGGGAAAATATTTCTCAAGAGAATTTCCTCTTCCGGGAAGATTGTAACGTGAAAATGACTATTTATTAGAGAGAGATTTAATTCCAAGTTCCGGGAATGATTTTGTAATATAATGGTCAGGAGAAAGTCATGAACATGAAGGGGTAATGCTGCCCAAGGACAAATTTTAACACGGCATGAGATAAAATAAAATAATTGCTATTTCTGCTTCCGCGACAGCTGTCAATTTCCTTATAATTAGTGGCTCATAACAAGCCTTCCAGAATGACATTGGGTAATCAATGGGTTGCTTGCAGAATGCAGTAAAAAATATGACATGAAACCTTTAATTAGTCATTATTTTTGATGCATCAGTTGACTTTTTTATTTTCATTTTTTAGCTACCAAAAAACATTGAGAAACATTTCTCATCCAATAGGAAATAGACTTGGTCACCATTCCCCTTAAAATCATCCCCACATATTTCCCCCTTGTGTTGATTGCATTCCACCAAAGGGATTTGGTAGAAATGGAAATGCTTGCATATTTACCCCATTGAAATGTCCATTGGCACTGGCAGGCAAAATGAATCCGAAGAAAATGAAAGGACCGGAAATCCCCTGAGGAGGAACTATTCCACTGTTTTCCCCTCCAGGTGAAAAATGTACAAAGGGACGTGGAATATTTACAGTAGGATAATTAGCATCAGGGACTTCAGCAATCTCTGTTTTAGAAGATGGAGGTTCCTGAGGGGAAGGATTCTTGTCCACTTGACCTTCATCTTCTCCAATTACATTGATGCTATGCTTTTTAGCCATATGCTTGACAAAGAAGGTCGCCCGAATGTAGCGCTTGGAGCAAAACTCACACATGAATCTTTTCCTCAAGTTTTGGGACTCTGTTTTACATTTTTTAACGTGACTTTCGAAGCTCCTCAAAGTCATCGAAATAAATATCTTGTCACAAGTGACGCAGTGAAGGGGAGCTTCATCCCCTGAAAATATTGTAATCACCTGGATTAACTAAAGTTGTAATTGGTCTGGAAAATAGTTATAATTTTGTATAGCCTCTTACTCTTCTTACCTGCATCAAAAGCAAGGTCAAATTTCCTGAAAGGTGGTAACTTTTTACGGCTACTTCGCCTTTGACCACGGCCGCTTTTAAGTGACCTT